>RJJA01000742.1:0-14669 GCA_003724045.1 Lepidurus arcticus | reverse complement strand
TGACCTTTGAAAAGTGATTGTTGATTACTTATGTTTCTTGTATGTGTATTCTTACTATGGTTTTTGTGCATGTTTTTGCATTTTGTCTCTTATATTTTGGCTTGAGTGTTTTTTTATGTTTGACTGAATGTACGCACGAGATGAAGTTTTTAAAACAATACAAAATTCAACAAGTAAAATATACGGCTTCATATATACGACTTTATACGGCTACCGATTTTTGGGATGTATACACCCGTTTTTGGGAGTTAGAAACTACCGATTTTAGGGGTTTATATACCCCATTTTTAGGAGTGAACCCCCGATAAAATTTTAGGGGCTTAAAAGGCTTTTTCCTCCTATTTTAAGGGGAAATTTTTAACAGTGAGCTGCCAACTTTGCCCAAATTCCCTTTCAGTTTTTTACCTTTATTTTACTCTTGCGATCTGCTTCATAGAACGGAGAAAATCTTCCGCGGAATTCACCGAATTCCAACTTTGGTTGGCTGGGACAAATTTTGTTTAAACCTATGTTGGCAAGATCCGATGCCTAGTGAGAAATGAATTTGGGGAGGGGGGATAGGGATTCAGATCGATTGCCAGGCAGATTTTCCGAAGAGGACGACGACAAAAAAAGGAAAAAGCGGGAATGTAAATGGGGCGTGTGCAGAGTCCATGTCACTGGAAGCATCCATCTTGTGTCGAGACGCCCTTTTAATCGATGCTTAGCCATTAAACAGCTAGGCGAGAAAAAAAATCCGACTTGTATATATAGCGTCCAATTCAGAACTCGCTCACCCACCGACACTGATGGCCATTACCCCCCCCCAAAAAAAAATCGAGCCCCTGATCATTGATCACGAAGGAAGGAACAGGGTAAACTTCTCCAACAAAGAAAGATCGTAATTTTTTTAGGATTAACGTGGAAAGAATTAGAGTATAGTGACACTATTTCCTTTGAGTAAAAAATAATAATTTTTGGGTCGTCGTCGAAAGACTATTGGCTACCACGTTTTTGCAACAATCTCTACCCAACCACCCCAATTGCTTACGGGAAAAAGCACACATGAGAAACCAGGCTCTGTTTCCCATCAAAAGTTTTAGCTCTCGTTGGGTTTTCTCTCAGATGGAGAGAAAAATACACGAGCAATAAAATAAAAGTAAAAACAGACCGTGGCATTGTAAAAGATGTTGCGGCTAGCTAACGCCCCCACACATATCCATGATAACACCGCACACAGCAAGAAGACAAGAAAACAGAAAAAAACTGTTGTTATACTTTAAAATACAACCTCGCTTAACACGGGCCGTTGATTACGGGCGATTACTTACAAGCCCCAAAGAAGTCCGGCGAAGACAACCTGCTTTGACCGCTAAATGAAATTGGACAACGGTATACCGGAAACCTTGTCGACCACAAACACGCGTGCAAGCTTTCAAAACAAGGGGTACGCCCATTTCCCTTTTTTCTTTCAACAGTCTTAAACCGGCTAGACTTCCTAATATCTAAATTGGGAATAGCAATTACATTAAGACAAAAAAGAAGAAGGGCTTTTCTTGTTCCTTGACACTTTCTCCTGGATTTTCTTTTGGTATTTTACATTTTCTTCTAATATGTTGGCACATTAGTTGACGATTGTTCAATTTTTTTTTCAATTTCAATTTCAACGCACTCTGTTCGAATTTTTTCGGAGTAACCGTTCACGAGTTATGGGCGTTTAAAGATTGGGGCGCGATCGACGTCACGGACGTGTCGTGGCGTGACGCGCGGTGCTTGTTCTTTCTTTTTCTATGTGTGATAGCTTCGTTACTACGAGGCGTGTGAATGCAAGTGATGTATCATTAGAAGCCAGATTTTTTGCTCTGTATGGTAAGTCAGAGTTCGTTTGTGCTGGCACTTGTCCTTCCGAAGCTAGACGTTTTCGGATGGGCCCTTGTAACACGGAGTGATAAATAGGTTGAGTGGCAACCGGCAACTACTGGTATTAAAAACTGCAAAAAAGCTTTGACTTTTATTTTTCTTCTACGAGTTGCTCTAGATTTTTTGTTATTATTTTCCTTTTGGGTTGGATTTCCCCTCTTCCCAACAAGTCACGTGTCCAACACGGATCAAATAAATAAAGAAATAAAAAGGAGCATCCCTGGCGAGAAAGTAAAGGTCGATAAGTTTTAACAACCTCTCTACTTCTCCGCCCCAATTCCCACAGTAACTGGCTAATAGGCTTATTCAAATCACGTCGTAGGCCGGCAGTGCCAGGATGTCAAGCGAACTTTTTCGAGTTGCTTTCACGATGCCAATGGATCGCTCCGCTCCCATCGTTATCCTTACATGATATACCCCTATAAGAACATCCCCCAAGGTATTATACATCAACTTAAGCTTATGGATTGAGGCCTATTGGTCACGATCTCCCCTACCCTCTTAGACCTGACGCCATTTTCCCTAAAAAAAGCGTCAGGAGCCTAAAAGAAGTTTCTGGGCGTGTCTCTGCTCATTTACCTTTACAACCTGATGCGGTTATTCCCCTAAAAATGGAGTAAAGGTGGGAGGGGCGGACTTGCACCTCGCCCACCCGCCTTTTTGCATGCTAATTTGACGGAATTTTTTTTTTCGCCTTTTTTTTGGTGGCAGCGTATGTTCCGTCGTTCTCGTTCTCTACGGTCCTTTTTTAGGTTTCACAGTGGGCAAATATATCTCTATTTGTTGGCCTTGGCAGAAAGATTGCGAAAGAGCAGTAGAGCACACACATATGCATTCAAGAAAGGACGAAGGAATATAAAAGGAGAAGCAAAGAAGGGCATGTGCGTTTTTTTATTCTTTTCACGAAAATAAGCCAGGGGCTTATTAGAGCGAACTCGAGGAACCGAGCCAAGTAACCGTAAGTCCGGAAACCTCCTTCCCCGCGACTTAAAAGGAACGTCTTATACGCTCTTGGTCAATACACTGGACTTAATAGAAATTCCAGACTGATTCTTGATTTTGGCTCCAAAATGGAAGAACAGTTTAATAATAAGGGGTATATGCTTATAGAATCGATTTAAAGTCAACCTGATTTTATTTCATTTAAGTTTCTTCTTATTATAAATGTTTCTACATACATTTTTGACAAATGCTTAGCAAATTTCTTTAAAAGAAAAATATTTGTTCACAGGAATTTTGCTTTTTGACCAAAAATCGAAGGCAGTTTACCTAAGGGGTTCGTAACTCCGCTGGTAGGCGTACGAGGGTTAAACTTTTTTTAGCCAAAAGAAATCTTAGGGTTAAACTGAAACTGTTAAACTTAGGGTTAAAATGTTAAGTTGAAGCTAAAAAAGCTAAAAAACCAGTTATACGCGTTAAAAAGCTTAACATTTTGGTCACGAAGTAAATTTCGCCCTTTTCGACAAAAGATGAGAGAAAAATTGTATTTTCTTTGCTTCAAAACAAACGCCAGGGCTTTACAGGCTTTTCTTTTCGCCGCAAAATGGAAAATTTGTTTAATAAAAGGGTAAATACTTGTAGTAAAATCGATTTATTGTTGATGTGATATTTATGAATCTAAGTAATTCTGATTCTAGATGTGCCTATGCAAATTTCTTAGAATTTTTTTCAAATTTTTCAAATTCAAATTTTTTAGAAATCCTTAGCCAATTTCTTTAAACAAAAATATTTCTTCACAAGAATTTCGGTTTTCGACCAAAAATCGAAGGCACTGTACCATTTGGGAGAACATTTTTTGGGTTTTTTTTTTTAGGAAATGAAAAATTGAAGTTGATCGAGTTTAGCGCATCGTTTTATTTCGCGATATCAAACTTCGCAGTTTCTACAAAAAAATATTTCCTTTTCTTGTCCTCAAACAACAGCGTATAATTCCCTTTTCCCGCCCGAAATAGAAATTTTGTAAAAATTCAAAGCATTCCTTGCTTACCTTTGCGAGTCAACGTCATTGAATTCCGTGGAATTTCCTCCCGTTTTATTCATTTTATTCGCCTTTTTCGACCATTTTTATTCATTTTAAACAGTGGGGTGGTAAGCACACGAACGTGCGAAATGAACCTAACAATGGAATCCTCGTTCTCGTTCAAAACGTTCTGCTCTATCCTCTCTCTACTACGCTCCCCACCCCCACCCCCCTATAATCACCTTTTGTAAAGAACGGAGGCCGCCATATCTAATACAACTCCTCGGCTTTTATGCCATTTCCAGATTCTTTTTTTTACGATGCGGGTGAAACTGCCTCTGCTCCGGCCATCACGTCAGTTCATCCAATCCGCCCCCTATTCTTTTCCGTAATACCCATTTTTTTACCCAACCTCCTTCCTTCTTTCCCTCCCCGCTTTTGTTGTTTGGGAACTCCATGTACGTACTTTATGTGCTTTACGTACGTACTAGTAAATACCTAACGTAACCTCACCACCCACCTCCGCACAAGTCCTGCTCTCCTGGTTTCGCCCCCGACAACTCTAATCTAATCAAGCCCAAAAGACAGGGTTAATCAAGGCCTGTGATGAGGTCAACGTAAAGGGACCAGGCTCACGTCACCCCAGCACGCCACTCTCCATAGACACCCATCTCAACCCATTCCAAGCCTCCACCAAAGGGGGTTGGGGGGACTCGCGAGCACGCCAAAGGAGACAATAATGAAAATGGCTTGTCCAATAAAGCGTAATTAAAGTCGTTGGCTGGTATCATCGCTCTGGCTCTGCCCAGAAAGGAGTTTTGATAGTTGATTTTTTTTCTAATTTTTTGGACATCAGACAGCCGGTGAAGGATCAAATAAAAAAGACTAGACTTGACGTCTCTTCTAATGTTATTTTTTCATGTTATTGTCCCTTTGATTAGCTCACATAAAATGTTAAAATGAAATAAAAATAAGACTTATTAAGAGCCAAGTTGGAATTGTCCAACCAAGGGTAGTGTATATAATGACATCCTTACTCGCGTCCTAGAGACACGAATGTTTATGGCCGGGGGTCATATCAATCTAATGCCTCCATATAACGAACGCTAACGCAGCTCTGCAATAGCTTGACTTGATATAGCAGCACTCGAGACTTAAACTTGGCAAATAAACCCTTGGGAATAAGTACACCAATGAAGTGAAACTTTTCAAGTACGAGTATTTTAAGCGGAAACTTGGCTAAAAGTTGCAATAAAACAAGATGGTCGAGGGAAAATGTACGAAAACGTGACTTACCGAGATGAGGGCGGAATTTTGGTCGAAATCGGTTCGATTCGTTCGAGATTCATGGGATGAATAGAAAAACTTGACCCCAGAAAACGAGGTCAATTTTTCAAATGTCTTGGATCGGAAGTTCATTGAAGTTACGGGCAAAGGTAGATAATTCGAGAGGGGAAAAAGAGGGAAATTTGATCAGGGGAAATGGGTTCCCGAAATGGCCGATGGATCCCGGTTTTTTGTTTTTTTCCTTCCCGTTCGGGAGTTTTTGGGAGGTTTGGACGTTGTTACTTGATACTTTCAAGGTTTTACTTCCAAACCAACCAGGCTTGTGTTTGTTTCCGTGACCTGTCACTTTTTGTATCGTCTTTTCGTACGGTTGTTTTGTGGCGAAGTGTACTGGGGGACATGGACACGATTTTGAGTTCGTAGTTGGTCATCGCGTTCGGTTTTTTATTTTTTGCCTTGACGAAAGTTCAAGAGGATAAAGTTTCAAGTGTTACACTTCACTACTCACTTGGTTGGGTTGCACTTTTGAAAGTTCACCATCGTTCTAAATTCGCCGCGTGACGTTAAAACAAAAACCAATAAAACCACGGAAATTTTGAAACCGTTTCCGTGTCAGCTGAGCTTTTGTCTGGCAAGAAAATGGGAGGTTCGGAACTTTCTTTAGGTCTGTGTGTAAAAAACTGCGACTCGACTCTGTGATGGCGCATCAATGAACGCTGAATTGGGAGTTTTTTCGACTTAATTGTCCGTCTGGGAGCTGAGAACAGCGTTCTTGGCACGCGTTAGATCCTACGTCGCTAGGGTAGCTAAACTTCCCAACAAGAAAATAAATAAAATAACCGGACGCTAGCTTATTGTAATAGTTGCAGCTTGTTTGTACCTACGCCTAACTTGTGGCAACGCTAGACGATAAATTGCGTCGTCCAAAACACTTCCATTTTAGCAAAAAGGCCAGACCAACGCTAAACGCGCCAAATAAGTTTTAGGGTGTGGTTTTTTGCCAGGTTTCCTAGGATCTTAATTTCCGTTGCTGAGGGCTCTAATTGGAGAGAAAATACGTATAGCAAACAAACTATGTGGGTAGGTCCGGAAAACTTACGTTATACCAAAAAAGCGACACGGAAAGGGAGAAAAAGCGAAACGCCATTTCTTCGAATAAGATGGGTGTGTCTTGCCAGACAGAAATAAAACGCGTTTCACCCTTGACAGGCGAGCAAAAGACGTGGGTTTTCTAGATGAGTAAGTTTGAAGGGAATCACTCCAGTCACTCGTCAAATCTAGAATGAAAACTTGAAATGCGTCCCTTTGTTTTCACTCGGCCGATCAAGCACAACTCAAAGGAGAGCGACGTGTAATGTCACTCTGTACTGCTAAAACTGGCTGCCGCTACTCGTGCCTTTCCTGTCTCGCGAGCGAGAAACCCGAGTTTGCAGACCGTGCGGGAAAAGGTAGCCATAGCGCCACTAGTGTGATAAACTTGACCAGGGAAGTTACCATAGGAGAGTCCGTATCTTTGACAGGATACCAAGGGCGGTTCTTTTTGGGGAGGACAACAAGAGTAGAAGAAAAAAGAAGATAAATGAAGGATGAGGGAGAGCTCTAAGTTTTAATGGCTAAAGTTCACTTGGTTTCAAACTTGCCTTGACTCGTCTGGGCCTGGTTTCTCAGTGAGAGCCAGGAGAGCCGGACAGAGACGTTTTATGCCCGAGCCGCAACATGCCCGCATGGTTCGAAAGTCCCCGCCCATGTTGGTAAAGGGCACGAGGCAGGGCCAAGAGAACGAGCGGATCCGGCGCCTGCGACGTCGACCGGGAACATCCAGGACGTCGTCCCGCCGCTAACCGCCTTTTGCCGGAGTAGAGTCCTTTTTGGCGGTGAACTGCGATTTTAGAGGGACTGGTTGGGGAGGGGGTGACTTGCTTGATGACTCCCTGACGTCATGTCTCATAATGACACGGAATAAGTCAAGGGGAAGGAAAGGGAAAGGCAGCTTTTAATGGCTATTTGAGTCAAAATTTTACCCGGCAGACTTGTTTTTGCTACCAGTCTCGCACCAGACTAATGACAATAGCAAACAAGGTAGTCTGTGCAGCGTGTCGACTTGGAAACAAGCACCACAAGGAAGGTATAAGGTGTAATACACATGCTATAAAAGCGTACCTCCGCATTCGCAAGGCATACTGTTTGCTTTCATGCCAAACTTGGCACAAGGTGGGGGAGCCAAAAGGAAACGTTTTTGTATTCTAAAAGTATTCCCTTTTTCCTTGCCCCGACGCCAGGGTCTGGTAATCTAGCAAAGTTGATTCATAAAAAAGGGAAATGAAGGAAGCGCAAAAGTTGTCAAGCTGGCAAAGGCTGGCGTTCCTTCTTAGGCAACCCATCATCCTTTACCGCAATTTTTGTGCTTCAACATTCCCGGGCTTTTCACGTTCTTACCACTTCAATCTCATTTAGCTAACATGGTTCAGCAGGGCGGACGTGTTGCGTTATAAAAGAGAGAGAAAAAAAGGGACAGCAGATTCGCTTATAATGGAATACATCTTGGGGAAAAAATAGACTCGCTTGGTACCAGGAGAACACGTTCGAGTCGGCGCAGTGCGTGGGCTGAGCGTCTAATAAAATGTCTGATGGAGCATTGTCGATTTTACGCTTCAAAATTTTATCGTCGGAGCTCTTCGTATTATAGGAGGAAAACCTTGCCCTCTTCAGTAAGGGGCAGCAAAAAATAAATAAATAAACATTAGGCACGCCAAAGCCATCGATCTTCAATAATTCCAAGCTGCAACAACAAAACAAACTTGAGCTAGAAGTGAGCTCGGAGCGCCACCTACGAGCCAGAATCGCGGTATGGCTGCATGACATGGACATTGCCCTACATTCAGGCTTTAATCCACAAGTCTGTGTCCTAGTCATGGAAGAGCTTACGGTATAGACAAGAAAATCCCAGACGCTTTGCCCCAATTTGGTGATCTCCATAGAGCGCAAGCCTTATTTTTACGTCTTTGGACGACGACGCAATTTATTGGCGATGACAACAACAGGCTGGAACCAAAAGTCGACACACACACACTGTTCCGATGCAAAGTATACATGTGAGGGGGCTATCCGAGGAGGTCAGAGCCCACCACTGTAATTAATTGCTGCGCTACCAATCTGACCGCATGTCCCGGAATCCAATCAGGACTAGAAGGGAGGGGAAGAGTGTGTGCCACTATAAGAAATAAAATAAAATAAAATGGCGAAAAAAGGAGAAGGGGAGCTGAAAGTTGAGAGGCGGTACAGCGGGTCCTTCGAATGTTGCCAAACAATTATTGCCCAAGTTTCCGCCTGCAAAATACAATAAAAAAGCCTTCAACAGTCTAACGCTTCTTTCACAAGCAAGTCCGCCAGGGTGTACTGTATGTATATGGCTTGGGGTATGTATGTAGACATCTTCATAAGTAGCAAAAGCTCGGTGCCTGGTTGCGAAAGCAAATGACGGAAAACATAAAAATAAAATAACAAAAGTAAGACTTTTCCTTGCTTTTTTATGTCCTGTGCTCGCTGTAACGGCTCGAGAGTTACACATTAAAGCGCCGTGTCTATAACTTGTGACTGCAGCGGCCTCGTGGTCCGCTCTTGGCCCATGTTTTCCCCACTTATCGCTGCTTGCTGTAGCTTGATGCTTTCCGGGGGAGAGCCGGGGCCGCGGACCGCACGGTTATGATGGAACCTCGTAAAGAGACCCAATGCCTCTGCTTGTCGCCGTACAAAAGTGCTTTCCGGTTGTTTTGGCTCTCTCTTTTGCCTCTAGAGACATGATTATCCTGGACATGAACGAGAGATGGCAAGAATACAGCATTATCAAGCACAAGCTCAGGTTTGTTTCGACGCCATTGACGTGCCTGGACCGCCTTCCCGGTCCGACCAGCCAGAAGCAAGTACTGCCTTTTTTGTTGAAGTAGTCTGGGTATTTTGTTTTCCTATTCAGTTCCCATTTTAATGAGATGTACGTGCCGGCATCAAAGCCTGGCCATCAGTCATTGAAAATGAGTCGACATAGAGATTTTTGGGCGGTAGGAAAAAGGTACAGATAAAAAAGTGCGCACGCCCTAAACTGGCCGGAAGTCGGACGGACTACACCATGCGGACGTGCCCAGGGTTGACCAGGGCAGCAAAGCAAGCGTTACTAACAGGGTGGACAAAAAGTAGCTGAGGTACGAATTGCTTTACTTTTACAGCACTTAAAGTCTTGAAATAGCATCCTTTCTGTTTGGAAATTGAACCATTTTTGCTCTTTCGGGTGTAAACCATTTGATGGAGTGGGTCACTGTAATTGTTAGGGGGACAGTTTTGCACGTAGTTTGGTTTTTGGCGCTGCGGCGTAGATGCACCGGATCCGGGCTACCAACCACCAAGTAAAGCGTACCAAGTAATGCCGACATGAATGCAACGCGGCTAGACATGAAAGCAAGGGAAGAGAGGAAAGGAAAACAGCCAACTGCGTGTTTTGTTCTCTTATAAGATGGTTATTTATATCCTGAGACCCATATTTACATGCGTCTCACCTTCTAAAAGCAAAACTTGAAACCGAGTTTCATCTCAATCACTTCGTTTTGCTGGATAATGGTGGATTTTGCTTGGAAAGAAGAAGGAAAAGAAGAAAGAAAAGGAGACCCAATCCTCAATCCGTCGCCCAGAAACGAGGAAGACGAGGATATTGAAAGGGCCCATGGGTTTCTGCAAAAGAGGATGCAAGGGGACGAATCGTCGCTTTCGACGCTTCTGACGCCTTCATATCACACAAGTAAACCCCCGAAAGGGCTTCAGGCTTGGCAAGGGCTGATGACTCACACGTCGAATCTTTTTCAACCAGAAAATTGAGCAGCCAAGCAAGCTTCCCATCACGCTGTAACACGGTTTGCTGTATAGACCATCTCCTTTTCATAAACGACATATCCCTCCCGCCCCAGGGCCTCTTTTTTTCAAGAAAACAGATTCCCAACAACGACCATCAAGCAAACCCGAAACGCTGGCCGCATAACCCATTTTGCTATAGTAATGTATCGACTCCGCCATGGTCCATCCTTATAGACTCGTGCCGATCATCAATCTGGGTGTAAGTATTTGCAAATTGCGCTGTAAGACAGGAAAAGAAACGCAATACTCGCGTCGCTCTTTTGTTAGAGCTTTTGAGTCGTTGGGAGGGGGCAAAAACAAGGGAGAAAAAAGAACGCCGAGCGTGTCTGTATGAGAAAGGGAGAGGAGCAAAAGGAGTGCGAGCAAAACAGTGAAAATGGACTGATCAATACTTGGCCTGAAAATAAGGAGGGTGGCGGTGGTAGAAGAAGTTTCATGCGAAAAAGAAAAAATGCAAGCTAGCTGATACATTTCTGTGGTAAACCGAGGGGGACAGGCTTGCTGTGTGGTTACGTTCTATTAACATCCCTGTAGTGCATCCTTCGATCCCGCATGGCGGTCTTCAAAGGGAGAAAAACTACAAAAGCAAACGAAAAAGAGGGAAATTTTCTGCCGGTATGGAGAAATGTATTGAATACAACACTGGACTGCACTATGGAAGGTGAATGAGATATTGGGCAGTTAAAAGGAGGGGGGAAAAGGGACCTGACTGCAAGTCCATTTACTTTTTGTATGCAGAGGACATGAGAGAAGATGGAGAAGCATTTCTTTGCCTAGAAAAACGAGGGGTCCAGCGGATCCCGTACCGCTTGCGCTGGCTGGTTTCTCGGAGGACGGGGCGTGATGGACGACGTCTTCTCTAGTTACCAAGGACCTCATCAAGTTCACTGCGTCGCCGACGTCTCTTCCATTAGGGACGGCAATCACGCGGCAGGGACAGAGGCTGTTTGCAAGCACCATGTTGCCCACAAATGGACCCCAAGGCAAACGTTGCCCAAAGGAGGCAAACTCTGCAGCATTATATACATACACACACAACTCTCCCTTGGACAAACACACACACACACACACATATACACACACGAGACCCACTACAAAACCCCGGGATCTTGAAAAGAACAACCCCTGGAGCTGTCGGCATTATCAACCGGGCCACAACATGTATGCATAGAAATGGATGGGGTATCCTAGGTGCTTCTAATGGCTGATTAAGGCCAGGGGGGAAAGATGGAAGGGGTGTTTTTTTAAGAAGCATAAGTGTTACACACGGTCATCCTTTTTCAGTGGCTTTTCTTCGGGGTAGACAGCAATACTTCGGGAAGGATCACGACGGTAAGGATTTGCTGACGATGGAAACTTTCCTCTGCTACTAGGACTTGAGCCTAGAAATGGCTCCAAATGATCCTGTGATCGCTTCGTTACTGTTTTTCCTTTCCGCCTTCTCTTTATAAAAAGAAATCTGATCTCAAAGTCGGGGCTGCACTGCGAGCAAACCTCGCTTTCAATTTTTATGGAAATGTCAGCGTCCAACGTGTTTCCTCGAATTCAATGGCCCGATTCATGTAAATCAGCTTCCAGTTTCCGCCACGTCGACTGATGGTCCACAACCCATCACTCGTACCTCTCCGAAGAGGAGGGGTGCCCAAGTTAACGACTGATGTGTCTTCCTATAAATTTCTCCCACACCTTTTCCCTAACACTTACCCAACCGAGCAGCATTTACGGTGTGTCCTTGGCTTAAAACTTATCTTCGCGAAAGCTTCGTTTGACGCCATAAAAAGAGAACCTCTGGGGCTAGGTCCTGTACCTGCTCTGAACTCCCAAGTACTGTACCGTACGTACCTACTATGCAACCATATTCCAGCTAGGAAGGATGGAACAACCAAACTTGCCGAATAAACGTAACTCATCACTATAAAACTGCCCCGTTCGAGTAAGGGATCTTCCCCCGCAACTACCATGCCAGTTAAGTTTTCACACTAAAAAAGTAATTTTATTACCCTTAGTGCACCTTTTCTCTGGCAATGCCCATACACATTTAATCGCATTTCATTGCAGTGTGCAATATTTCATTGTAGTTTACATTCCGTTCCGTGTGTGGGCTTACGATATTTCATTATAGCTGTTCACAGTTCACTGGTAGCAAAGTACAGTATACCTTGAAACGCCAGATTTCTACCGTACTACATACATTGGTCGCAACTGCTCTTGCTAATATTAATAGGGATTTTAGAACATGTAATTGCAGCAAGCAAACCTATACACAAAACGCTGCCCCATAACCCATTCTGCTATAGTAATGTATATATACCATATGTATACCATATTTCATTATAGCGTGAATTTCATTGTGGTTGGACACAATTCACTGGCAGCAAAGTACAGTATTTATATCATACTATATTCTTTAACAGCAGTACTGTAATTGTCTACATTTGAGTGCAAGACCGTTCCAATATTTTTCTCAGTTTTTAATTTCTTTAGTGTTTGCCTCCAAGTTCTGTAGGCATATATGGTAAAATTACACATTTATAGCTGTAATTTTCCAAAAATGTTTGGGCTTCAAACGTACAGCACACTTTAATTGGGAAAACTACCCAACAGTCTTTTGCAAGGGTAACTTTATCGTAATTCTTTACGACACATAATGTGCTAAAAAAATGCTTCGGAACCGAGCCTTCGCGCTTGATGTATTTTACTTTCCAGCATCGCTCCAAGACGTCCATCACATTGAACATCCATCCTACCCCAGCGTGACGAAGTAACCCAATTTATGGAAAGTAAGGCAATTGTTTATCCCAAGGCCAACCACTTGTGTGTCGACACGCTTGGGGTTGGGTATTGTATGGTTGTTGTAAAAAACATGAAAAAGGAGAATAAATAGCTGAGGACGCAGAGTTAAAATTAGTTGGTTGAAAACTTGACTACAAGGACTAATTGTGTGCATCTCGGCCTGTCTCTTGCAGCTGTGATCTTTTCTGAAATAACAACTTCATTAGCAGGTGCTGTGGGTGCTGGGAGAAGCCTTTTGTTTTGGAATATCCATAAAACTTGCCCACTGAATTCAAATACGTTGCGCGAATGTTTCCCAACTTTCCATTTAATTTCGTGTCGAGAGCAGCAGTATCTTCTTGCTGTTGTTTTTTCCCTTTTAGGTAATCGCTGTCCTCGTCTATGGTACCCAAAAACTCGGGTCCTTGGAATACGGTCCAGGATGAATAGTCCCAGAAAACCAAAAGAGTGGCCCCCCGTAGGGTTTCTATATAGATTTCGGCTTTCACAATGCAGCTTCGTTACATGGATACGTTCCGTGCGACTGATATAGAGTGGCTCAATATGGCATTTCCACGCCTGTGACGCCCTTTACCAACCCACCGACTGCATTGTATTGTAGACCGAGGTTTGTCTTTTTTTCACTGTAAATCCCCGCATGTCGTTGGGATAACAGTACCATCATTATAAAGAACCGGGTGCGAGAGCAGCGGAGGAGAGAAGAGGAAGCTTTTCTAGGAATAGACGACCTGAAACGACCGATCAAACTTTGGGGTACATATTGGTCAACGGAAATTTGAATGGACTCAGTCCAGAACGAGTGTTTGCCCCCGATATTCCCCATCCCTTTCTGTATTGCCTGTTGCCTGCAACGGCACGGCCCAGCAAATCCAATGGAAGAAACAGTATAGAAATATAGATATATATGTCTTTTTATGCTTGCATCCCTCCGTGCTTCGCCGATATATGAGTTTTTCCCAACTGGCTGGATGCTGACTTTGATCGGGAAAACCCAGCAAGCCAAAAAAAGAAAGCATGAATCGGGGCTTTAGCACCTCCAATACTCCTGCCCAGTTGGCCTCGTAAATGTCGGTCTAAACTCCATGAGCAGTTCCTGCGTTGAACTGCCGGTACCGAGAGCAACTCACGACTTTTAAATTTTGACGCGACGCGGGCCAAAAGTCGTCGTTCTCTTATGCTACCTCAGCACGAGAACATTTTCCCCCAAAGTGTTTACCAGGAACTTAATTGGCATAGTATAAAGAGAGAACCCTCAGCCAAAACTTTTCAACAGGGGTAATTCCCTTCCCCGTTAACTTTGACTCCGTTGCTCCATTCTTTTCCTTCTTGCTGGTAATTCCTTTGGTTAATAACTCTTTTGCAAAGTGTTAAAAAAGTAAAGCACTCCGTGTATCTTCGTTTGCTTAAAGCACGCCCTATCTTTTAGTAAAGTACACCTCATTATTAATTAATCGTCCACCCCAGAAGACCTTTAATGTCAATGACAGTTTACTTGGGATCGAGTTTCGCACCCTATTACCGTTCTGGGTTTCGTAACTAGAAGCCTTCAAGCAGCAGCCCTCCTGCTCCATTTTGCACTAACATACTTCCTTAATGATTAATTTACCTGAGCGCCAAAGAGCTAAAATGCGTGCCACCAGCGTCGTTGCTCGTTTGGCAAGCGCTTTTCCTTTACAGTGCAGGTTCCTTGGGTCCCTTTTTGCTAAAGGGTGGTCCACACTACCATTCAAAATCAAAAATCACCATTCAAATTCAAGAAAAGCACTGACTGGGGGTGTGGTTTGGTCTGACTGGTGCCATTCAAATAGGATTGAATTTGAGGCCTTTGATT
>RJJA01000741.1:0-14708 GCA_003724045.1 Lepidurus arcticus | reverse complement strand
TCGGTGGATTTCTGACATTGATAAATTGAATTATTATACCTAAACAGTAAAGATTTATTTATTTTTTCATTAAAACCTCTAGAAAACCTCTAGACCTCTCGATTTAGAAATGAATGTCAAAAACCTCTAATCTGGAGGAAAACCTCTAGAAGTGGAAGCACTGGTTCCTCAGTCTTATTAGAGTATCAGCTGCTGAGTCCCGAGAAATCGAGAAGAATAGTAGGGCACAATCCGACAATCATACATGGACAATTTCACGAAAGCTGAGGCAAATAAAACGCCAATAGTAAAAAGCTTAATTTTAAAAACCTCTTCTATTCATATTAAGGCTGACAGCGAGTAAATTTGGACTGGTAGTCAACCGGGTTGCACCATGGACAGACAGGAGTAAGGAACGTCCTGCTGTCAAAGAATCTGAACGGAATTAGAGCCGTTAGTTTTGGCAAGAAAATGATTCCGTAGCAGCAAAACGATATCAGGCAGAGCTAACACGATTAGGCCATTACGTAGAAGTTGACTATGTTGGTCTCGTCGTGTACCCGCAAACGCCCTGGCTTGCTGCTAGTCCAGACAGTCGGGTCTATGATTCCGCAGAACTGTCCCACATGGAATTATTGAAATAAAATGTCCTTATTCATTCAGGACAAAAAAGTCCCAAGAGTGCCTTTATTGCAAAGATTTCTACGTTAGCCTAGTCGACGAGAAACCTAAACTCAAGAGAAACCATGATTATTATTACCAAGTATTAGGACAAATGGCCTTGTCAGGTGCCGACTTGTGTGATTTTATAGTTTACACGTACTAAGGTCTTATAATCGAAAGAATTCATTTCGACCAAGACAAGTGGAACGAAATCAGTATAAAATTGACTGACTTCTATGTGCAATACGCAATTCCGTTTTATTCAAACCAAAGAGAGTCCGAAGTCACCTGAACTCTGACTCAAACAAATTTCAAATATACAAGCTACCCAGTGCTCAAAGGACCTAAAGAATTCTTTTCAATTTTAGTTAAGAAGTAGATATTAATAATAAATCATCGTTAAACTTAATTGGAAATTTCCCTGTTAAAGGCTTCATGGTAGTGATAATGTGGAAGTCAAGAAGTATTTTGTATCGTTTTGGAACGGAGTGGATTTACGCTACAAACTGCTCAAAGGACCTAAAGTACGTATTAGCATCGCTGGAATCATCATTTCAAGGGTAAACAAGCGCAAACTTAATTAACATTCTATAACCAATGATCTTTTAAATTAAAAAAAATCTTATTAGGGTCGAGATGCCACGCCTTATTTTGAGAAAAATCGAGTGGGACGAAATGCATTTGATAAATTTGATTCTACGGCCGCTTTAACTGGTATGGGCAAATACTTGTTCCAGGAACGAAGACTTCCAGTTTACGACATTGCAGTAGCGATCACAAAGTAAGCTGCACACTTTTTTTATTATTTTTTTTTAAACAGTACAAGTAAGACGGAAGGCGAAAATTATCCGGGTATAAGACTAGATACTTATTATTATTTTAAAAAAAGGCTGATAAGTTTTCGCCCTGGAAAGAGGCTGGGTACTTAATCTAATTGTTGTAGGTTCGATATGTGTCGTCGTCGTTGCACCAACGGTATGTTTTCACGCCCTCGTTCTAAACCCATATTTTCAAACTGTTTTTCCAACTGTCCAAATATGTCTTTCGAAAAAAAGATGTTGGAAGAAGAGTTTCAAAAACTTTGTAGTTTGGGGTTCTAGAAGGGATTTGGTATTTTTTAAAAAAAATCGTTTCTCCGCCATTTTGTTCTTCCCCTCCACCCACCCGCCAATTTGACCAGTTTCTCCAATTTTATATAAAAAGAAAAAAACTGGACGCCGCCCGGCCTGGTTTACGAACAAGCTAAAAACTTTATAAAAAAAACTTTACGGTTGTACTCACAGCCCATCGACTATTTCTATTTGCAGATTAGACATGTTGTAGACGAGAATTTTCTTCCGAGGAGTGCAATCGAGGCACAGCAGGTAGGTGAACTGTTTAGCATGTAAAAAACGCACACACACACGGAAAGAAAAACTGAAAATAAGCTAACTGTAAAACTGTATATAAGCTATTTTCTTCCTCTCTCACATTTGTTTCCTTCGTATGTTAAAAACCGTTTAACTTTGTCATTTGGACAACACGCACCTTTCACTATTCAAAGATTTCTGAGACACCACCCGACACTTACGAAAAAAAACTAAAATTTTGTTCAGTATTGAAAAAAAATAGCGGCAAAAGATCGATGTCCAAATCCCCTAGCGGTGAAAATGTCTTCCCAAACAAACCGAAATCTAAGTAAAAACCTGTCCACAACCAACGGTGGTAACAGTGCTAGAGGTGAGTGGAGATTTTTTAGCAGCTTTTGTGCGGCGATTCAAGATTGTGGTCCAGGATGGGGAAGTAGGGGTTTTGTCAGGCTTAGAGAGATCTATACTCTCCAGCTCGGCAATATCAGCGCGGAAGCTGTTCATCTCATCCCGAGTGAGTGTTGGCTTGGACTTAGTTTGAGGCTTAGCTGGCATGGATGTTGATAGATCAGAAATTTGGGTTCTGAGACTTCTTATTTCTGCGATTAGCAAAGGGACGAGGGTTGTAAGTGGAGCAAGGACTGCCATCAACGCCGGAGTGTTATTCTCCTTAGCCAGTATCTTGAAGCTCTCGTTTAATTGACTCAGGGCTTCCTTCACTGTCAGGGATTCCACATCAACAAAGGATTCATCCGTGAACGTTTTCTTGATGGGGGGTTCTGATGGCGACAATTGGCGTTTTGAGGAGTGGGCCTGGGGAGAATTTGGCGTCCTGGCTAGTCTGCATTCTTTGCAATTCTTGGCTGCACGTTGGTCTTTGATGAAGAGCTTTTTACATGTAGCGTATTCGGTTTTCTTTTGGTTTTCAGAACTTGGGATCAAAGCTTGATTTCAAGTTGGTTTGGTTAGGTGGTAGGTTGGGTATAGGAGTGGATTCCGGCACCGACGCCGGTTGCTCCGCCATTGTTTACCCTGGGCTTAGCCCGGGCGCTGTAGGGTGGTGAAAACTTTCTTACTTTTGAGGGTTTTGATATTATGGAACGGAGAAATTTTGTTCATTTTGTTCAGAATTTTGTTCTAGCACTGTTGCCAAAAAAGAAACTCGCTCTAGCCTAGATATGGAATCCACCTTAATTTTGCAGCAACAGGACGAGTGTAAGCGCCAAACCAAATGGGATCGCAAAGACCTTTTGGCATCCATAGACAAGGACTTAGCGCAACTACCCAAAACTGCTTCCCCCATCAACCCCTTAATGGCCAGAAAAACTAGTCAAGGGAATGTGGCTTTGGTTTTTAAGAACCCTCAAGAAAAGCAGAAAGCAGAAGCAGTCCTAAAAACGAAGATACTTCCCTCTCTAGGACCAACAACATCAGTACAATGGCACCCAAATAACGATCTAGTCATTCATCAAATTCCCAGAGACGTCAGTTTCAACGAAATAGCCAGTCATTTCAACGATAAGAACACTTTTGCCAACTTTTCCTTCCTTGCATCAAAAATGGCATGGCTCAACCCTAGTAGTGAGAAGAAATTTGGCTCCAGCAAATACTCCTGCTCAAATCCCGAGGAGACAGACATGCTTATCAGCGAAGCTTGCCTCTTTGCATTCAGCCGCGTGGTGCAGATAGAAGAAAAAAAGATCAATCCACTATCCCAGTGCTACAAGTGCCAAAAATACGGCCATACATCGCTGAATTGCAAAGAGAAAGAATCAATCTGTGCCGAATGCGCGCAGCGCCACGACACACGTACTTGCACTAACCCAACCCAAAAATGCGCAAATTGCGGAGGAGACCACCCCGCCTTCCACTACAGTTGCCATATACGCGCCACCACACGTGACTTGGTGAACTCGGCCCGCTGATGTCGAAACTCCAGCTAGTGGTACAGAACATAAGAAAAAGCTTCAACCAACTCACTGAACTGACCCGCGAAGCTGCAGACAGGATGATTGACACGGTCGTAGCAATTGAACCACCGCAGAGTCTGACTTGCTCAAGCATCGGGAACTTCGACGTGATTAGCTCCTCCCTCGCATACGAAGGGGTATTACTCTTGCGGAATAAAAACAGTCCCTTCTGTGTCCTGGAGATAACGGAATTATACGTGGCACTCAGGTTGCCCAATGCAGCCGCCCGTCCCATAACTGCTATTATACTGTATAGGAGACACACCACGGAGATCACGTCGCTACTCACGGCCATTTGGGAAAAACATGGACAAAACGGACCTTTAGCTATCACTGGCGACTTCAATGCACATCACTGGCTTTGGGAAAATAAAGCCCCGGACTCCGCAGGAACTAACCTTCATAATTTTGTCACGGAACACGACCTCACGCTATTAAACGCATGGAACACTCCAACCTTTCACAACGAGCGTGGACATATGTCCACCATAGACCTCACGTTCGTGTCTCCGGATATAAACACACAGGTTGAGTGGGCCATTCTAAACGAAGGTGAATATTATAACGAGTCTGACCATAAAGCAATAGTCCTCTCTTTCGTAACCCCTACCCACCGCACAACAAAAAAAACCACGTGGTGCTACAATAGAGCAAACTGGAGTGCCCTACGCTCCCAGATGTCAGAAAGCTTACTAGAAGCGCGTTCGCTATTCTCGAATCTCTCAAATCCTCACGCGATCGACACAGCTGTAAAAACGCTCAACACGACCATTCAAGAAGCCATGAACAAACACATTCCAAAGAAATCTGCTAACATCCGGATCAATCCATGGTCGAATAGCGAACTCCATCGACTACGTAAGGAAGCATCAGCAGCACTTCGCCTGTATCGCGCTCTTGGTGACCCACAAAGAGAGAAATAATGGAAAAGAAAAAGAAACCTCTACAGGCAGAAAACGACGGACTGCAAGGAACGTTACTGGTCCACACAAATGGACTCTATGAATGACAAGACAATATGGAATTTAGATCGCCGCTTACGAACCAACAACAACAACCGATTAGATCAACTGAAACAAAACGACGGCAAACCCTTTCCAGACGCCTACTCAAAACTAAATTATGTAGCCATTCACCTGCTAAACGGGGCTCCAAATGAAGAATCGGTACACCTTCAAGATACAACTTGCTCCCATAAAACAAACAAGAAACTTAGAACCTCGTCATACGACGAACCTTTCACCACCGATGAAATCACCGACATCCTGAATGGACTTCACCCCAAAAAAGCAGCCGGAGTAGACGACATTCAGGCTATAGTTCTAAAATGCATCTGGAAAACTATTAGGTCATATGTTATCACCATTTTCAACGCCTCGCTTTCCCTCGGCTTCCACCCTGGAATATGGAAAACAGCCAAAGTTATCCCAATCCCCAAGCCCGGAAAACCGAACTATGAGACTATCAAGAGCTTTCGCCCCATCTCCCTTCTACCAGTTCTAGGGAAAATCCTTGAAAAAGCCATAGCGAATCGCCTAAAATCCTTTCTGGAAGTCAATAATGCACTGTCTGACCAACAATGGGGATGCAGGACAGCTAGATCCACGACCGACGCCCTCGTCAACTTCAGCAATTCAATTCTTCATAGCTTCGACAAGGGCAAAGTCCACACAGCGCTCCTACTCGACATCACTGGGGCCTTTGATAACGTAGTCCACAGCAAGCTTCTACAGGAACTTCGAAGGCGAAAGGTCCCGCGCACCCTATCAACATGGATTAATAGCTTCTTAAAACACCGGAGATTTTTCATAGTCTTCGGCGAAGACCAAAGCGACGTTTTCTTAACAAAAAAAGGTGTGCCGCAGGGATCCCCCCTTTCCCCACTATTATTCCTGACATACATTGATAGTGCCTTGAATATTATAAAAAGGAAGCGAATACAAGCGCAAACCTTTGTCGACGACCTCCTCATACACACATCCGGCACCTCAAGCGAAAAGAACATCAAGCTGCTCTCCAATAATCTCAATACCCTCGAGAAATGGGGAAAAAGACTTCATCTGGAATTTGCAAGAAACAAAACAGAATTTATCCACTTCTCCCGGAAACATAGTGAGGAAGCAACACCACTAACATGGGATAACACCACTACCTTCCCAAAAGACGCCGAAAGATACCTGGGGGTCATCTATGATAGTCGTCTGACGTGGAACCACCACGTCAACCATCAAACAGCACATTCCAACATAGTACTTCAAAGAATTGTTAAACTGAGCAAAATATCAAAAGCTATCAAATGCAAGCATCTTCACTCACTTTTTCAAGCTTCAGTCTTATCAAAAATACGTTATGCTTACCCCGCATGGAGCAACATCTCCACGTCCAGGCTCAAACCCCTTACTCAAACCTATAGAAGGGGCCTGTTATCCATAACTGGTGCCCTACCATCAACACCTACCGTAGCCTTGGAGGTGGAGACTGGTCTATTGCCCTTTGATCTGGCTCTGCAAAAAACGCTGCTAAAATACTACGCCACAAGAAATTGGTGGAATTGGTCAAGCACTTGCGATAACCCGAAGCACAAGCGTTACACCACGTGCACGGAGAGAGCAAGACAGCTAGCATTACAAGCCTGGCCATCCCCGCCGGAGTCTTTAAAAGCTGCACTAAACATGATCGACAGTTCACTAATGGTACAATGGAATGATCGTTGGAAGACATGCCCTAGCCCCCTACATGACCTGATTCCCGGCCCATCAAACAGAGGAATTATACAGGTAAATATCCCCAGAACGATTATCTCAAAAATAATACAACTGAGGACTACGCATTTCCCCACAAAGAGCTACCTAAAACGCATCACAAAAACGGATTCCGACCACTGCCCGTGCCAAGATCAATCCAGACAAGACCTGGTACATCTCCTCTACCACTGTTGAAGACTCAACAAAGAAAGGGCACTCCTTCTGCGACAGTTAAGCACGTCAAAGATCCATTTCAACACCCATGAAATCTTGACCCTAGAAAAGCCTTCCCTGCAATGGTATCCTTCTTCAAACAGGCAGTTGATTTATGCAAATAGTGTGGTCATTGTAACCACCTCCTTTCCCTTACCTGCTACTACACCCCGCCCCCCTCCTTCCCCACATTGGGTGGTACCATGATACCACCCCAACCTACCCTTGTACTTATATAATTTTAAACATTGACAATGTACAACCGTACTCATAATACAACCTAAGGCAATAGGCGAGAGCCTACGCCGGTTAAATAAATAAAAAAAAATAAAAAAAAAAAAAAAAACTCGTCCAGAGAAAACTGGCGACCTTTCCGTCTAAATGGCGGTATGTTAAGGGTCACTCCGCTGGGTAAGATTTTTTCTATATCAAACCCTTTATCTGCCATAATGCTATCGCCAATGCTAAATTCTTGATCTAGGACTCCACTTTGTAACGTAATTTCCTTGTCTAAAATTGATCCCGAATGAAAGCCAGAAACAAACGTTAGAATTCCATTTGGTGCTATTCCAATAAGCCCATTACATGTATGCGTCGACTTGTAAAATGAATACAATCCTGTTTTTAGCATACAACTATGTGGGCTTTCGCATTTTACTTCGGTCGCCTCAATGATCACGCGCGTTGACGGATACTACGCCTTGAAGTCCTTTGGCATTGTTTGCACAACGAAATCTTTTGAAGGCCAAATTTTCATGGAACCGAGTCGGAGATACATATACTGAATCCAGCTTATTAACGTACGGCTAACAGTTGATTGACTAATGCCAAATCTATGAGCTAGGTCTTGCTCGGATAAGTTGAGATAAAACGAAGGCGACATAAAACGAAGACGAAGTTGATCTTTACAACTTATTTTTCTTTTCCCGATTCTGTGCGGCGAAAGAATTTCCTTAGACTCGGCATCACCACGCCACATGATAACATTCTCGCCGTTTTCTCCAGCGCCTAGATACTCATAAAGTGCGTTAAACTCTTCTGCTTGTTCCATCCCTGCATACAACTTGAGTAGGTTCGGGTCATCCTTAATATTGTAGTGTGGTAGAAATGAACCGTATGCGATTGTGTTCCTTTGGCCTGGGTCACTCCTGGGACTTGACCAAGTGACCTCTCCAATTGTACTAGGAACTGAATACTGACCCGTTTCTTGGTACACAACGTTGACCTTTTCCTATATTTCCTGATTACCCATTTGCCCCTGGTGTGTATATATACTGTATGTTAATGCCAAATAGATCAGTCTTAGCCCACGCACTGAGATTGTTACAATGGCGCGGTCGGTAGACCCTCAACTCGTTGACAAACGCTCTCCCAAATTCGCACCAGAATTTTTTTCCGATGGCACGGAAGAAGAGTGGGAAGCGTGGTGCCGACGCTTTGAGCGGTTCGCTAAGTTAAGTGTTTAGACGAAACACAGAAAGTGGAACATTTCGCAATGTCATTAAGAGGACGCGCGGAAAGAATGTACACTCTTTTATACCGTGATTTACAAGTTAAGTACGACAGTGCTGTGGCAGCCATAAGTGATATGTTCCGAGACACAGACGTGATAATGTATCAGCGAAATTTGAAACTATGAGTAGAGGAACGAAGGACTCTGTGACTGAATTCGCGCGTCAGCTTCGCTACACCCTGAAGAAGGCTTTTCCATCGTTGGATGCAGTGAGCCAAGAACGAATGTTAGTAAGCTGTCTTATCGATGCAACGGAGCCGCGAGAGCTGCGAATGCAGCTGAATGGGACGAAAAATATTTCCTTGGATGCAGCTGTGGAGAAGATCCAAGGATACGAAAGAGGAGACCGACAAGAAACACTTCGTAAAGTGAAGATGGTAGCAGACCTGGAGTCTTCTGAACAGGCTGAAGTAGCATCCGTGGCGTCCAGTTCAGTGGACCAGAAGCTTTCCAACGTGGCGAAAATTATAGAGCAGCGATTTGGCACCTTCGAGAAAATTATAGAAGAACTGAAAACTAATTCTTTTAATCAGCGTAGACCAGCCAACAAGGGGAACACTCCGAGGACCTGCTTTAACTGTGGTGAAACTGGCCATTTTCGAGCAACCTGCACCAAACCAAAGAAGGCCGGTGGCAGTATGCAGAACCAGGGAAACTCCAACTAACTGGAAGCGTGGCTCCGACTCCAGTTCACGAAAATGAAGGGACCGATTTGGAATTTGACGTTGCTCATGTAAATGTTACTGCTTACGTCAAAGGGTTTTGTGGTAAAACAGTTGTCCCTATGCTTGTGGATTCTGGATCAGACATTTCATTGGTTAAATCATATCTTGTCCAAGACTTGTGTATGGTCATTCGGGTCAGAACGGCGAAGGCGGGCGGCCAAGTTATGAACATTTTGGGTTGCACTGTCGTTACGTTTGTGATAAACGAGAAAACATTTACGTTTAATTCCTATGTTACCGATGACATGAACCAAGAAGTCATTTTGGGCAGAGATTTTTTTAAATACTTCGGCATGGCGATTGATTTTAAAGACAACGTACTGCGTTTTGGAAGCAAACAAGTGGTTTTGGAAGAAAAAAAAATCAACAGAGGTGGCCATCGAGGTAGCGGAAACAACGGTGATCCCAGCTCGACATGAACTGTTGGTGATGGCTTGCATGCCAGGTTCAGTCACAGGTCAAGGCCTGATAGAAAAATTACCCAACAACATAAACCCGGATGGGTTATTGGTTGCGCGGGCATTAGTTTCTGTTGGGAACGGACGTCTTCCTGTAAGACTTATGAACATTATTGACAAGCCTGTTCATCTTAAATCTGGTACCAGAGTGGGAATATTTACGCCATTGGGGGATGAAGTGAGTGAGCTATTAACTGCAAGCACCGATCATACTTCAGAATCGCACACTACAACCAACAAACAGCCTAATTCCACCGAGGAAATTGACGGCCCATACCTTCCCCTTTTTGGAGAACCATCTAAATCCCTAACGGTAAATCAGAAACATCAGCTGGAAGATTTCCGCAGAAGACACAAGAGTATTTTGTCGATACACTCGAGCGATTTGGGAAGAACTACCTATTTCAAGCATCGCATCAACACGGGGACACAACCCCCTGTTCGGGTACAACCCAGAAGAGTCCCAGCGCACTGGAAACCGCAGTTAGATACGATGGTGCATGGTCTCTTGGGTCAAGGAGCCATTTCCCCTTCATCGAGCCTTTGGAGTTCACCCATGGTCATGGTGAAAAAGAAAGACGGGACTCTTCGCTTATGCGTGGACTACCGGGGCCTGAATAACGTAACAGTCAAGGACGCGTAGCCTCTTCCCAGAATCGACGACACTTTGGATGCTTTAACAGGAGCAAAATATTTTTCTACGCTGGACCTGATAAGCGGTTATTACCAATTAGAAGTTGAAACCGAAGATCGACCAAAACGGCATTCCAAACGCCCCAGGGCTTGTTCGAGTTCAACGTCATGCCTTTTGGCTTATGCAATGGGCCAAATAGTTTCCAAAGGCTCATGGAACTCGTTCTAAGGGATTTGGAATGGAGTGTCTGCCTGATCTACTTAAATGATATTGTAATCTTCATCCGAAAATTTGAAGAGCACTTAGCAAGACTGGAAGAAGTTTGTCAACGCTTGCAATATGCTAATTTGAAAATAAAACCGAGAAAATGCAAATTGTTTCGAGATAATGTTACCTTCCTTGGGCATGTAGTTAGTCAGGATGGTATACAAACAGATCCCGAGAAGACCAGGGCCATTGCAGAATGGCCAAGACCGAACAATGCCGATTAGATATCCCGATTCCTAGGACTGGCGTCGTACTACAGAAGATTCGTTCGAAATTGTGCTGACATCGAAAAGCCACTTTACAAATTGTCAGAGCCGACTGTTAAGTTTGAATTGTCCACTGTTTGTGAAGAAGCATTCCAGGCTTTAAAAGCTGCTCTTACGTCGACACCCATCCTGGCTTTCCCTGATTTATCAAAACCATTTCTGGTAGACTCCGACGCAAGCAATGTGGGTTTGGAAGCTGTTCTGTCACAAGTTATTGATGGAGTTGAAAGACCTGTGGCATTTGCAAGCCGTGGGTTGTCTCGAGCTGAATCCAGGTACTGCGTGACACGAAAAGAATTTTTGGCCGTTAAATTTGCGCTTACACAATTCAGTCATTACCTTTTGGGAAAGCCATTCAAGATTAGGACCGACAACAGTGCCGTGGCCTGGATAAAAAAGTGCAAAAATCCTTCCGGCCAAGTGTTGCGGTGGCTCCAACTGATTGCTGCGTACCAATTTGAAATTGATCATCGTCCAGGAAGAAAACATGGTAATGCAAACGCGTTGTCAAGACGTCCATGTACTCAATGTGGAGTTCAAGAGTCCGAGGATCTGGAAGAAAAAGAAGACGGAGATGTCCCTGATATGCCCTGCTCCAACCCGTTGGCTGAACTAGTTGTGAGTACCGTGGAAACCACGGAGACGTCGATAACCTTTCATCAGAAGACCGATGAAGACCTCAACGTAGTGTCCAGTTAGCTGAAGACACCAAACGTCATTCCAAAATCGCCGCAAGGTTTAAACTCAACATTAAGGAGTTATTGGGTCCAGGGGAGTAAGTTGTGCGTGCAAGATGAAACGCTGTACAGAAAATGGACAAGTGAAGAGGGGGAACGCCTCCTCCCTTTGGTGCCTAAGAAGGTTGTGAAGACAGTTCTTAGAACCTATCACAACGAGGAAACGGCAGCACACATGGGTGTCGCGCGGACTTTAGCAAAATTGCGGCAAAGATTCTACTGGCCTAAGATGCAAGAGGACGTTATGGCTTGGTGTAAAAAATGTCTTACTTGTGGACAGAGTAATCCGCCTCAACAGAAGAGACGCGCATCTTTGAGATCTTTGAATGCCAAGCGTCCTGGCGAAATCGTTGCTATGGATATTTTGGGTCCCCTGCCTGAAACCGTTTGCGGTAATCGATACGTTTTGGTGGTGTGGGATTTGTTTACGAAATGGTTCGAGGCTTACCCTATTCCCACACAAGAGGCCTCAGTAATAGCCGACAAATTCTTCAATGAGTATGTATGTAGATGGGGCGCACCGGAACAGTTGCACACGGATCAAGGTTGGAATTTTGTTGGAAACGTTTTTAAGGCAGTATGCGACATTTTGAAGATCCAGAAAACCAGAACTACTCCTTACATCCTCAAAGTGATGGTTTTGTTGAGCGCGCGAACCGGACGATATTGGCCGGATTGAGTAAGCTTCTAGACCAAGGAGAGGATACGTGGGATAGCATGTTGCCCAAAGTCTTGCTAGCGTATCGGTCTGGTATTCAAGCGTCGACAGATCTTACCCCTTCAAAGCTTCACTTGGGACACGAACTCCTTCTACCGGCCGACGTAGTGTTTCACGCGGGGAATGTGGTTAAAACCGGGACTTCGGCTTTCGAGTATGCCAGTAATTTAGAACAGGATCTTAAAAACGTGTACGAGAAAGTCAACCAACGTTTGCTTGCAGCTAGAGTCAGGCAAAAACAGTATTATGACCGTGATGTTGCCGGTAAGACTTTAGGGGTCGGTGACCATGTGTGGGTGCATGCTCCTGTCCCCAAAAGAGGAAAATCCCCGAAGTTTCATAGGCCGTGGGTTGGGCCGTTTATCGTCATCAAGAGAATATCCTAAGAAGTCTTTAGGGTAAAGAACAAAGTAACTGGTGCTCGCAAGGTGGTGCATTTTAATAATGTCAAGCCTTGTACAACGGAAGACGAGCACGAAGAAGTGCTAGTGCTACGCGACGCCGAGGAGCCTGAAGAAACGCCCATTTTACCAGAGCGCGTGACCCCTGTGAATCAAGAACGTCCTGCATCTCCACAGTTCCTGGAATTGTGTAATGACTGGTGTGTCTTGGACAGCGATGGCGAAGAGGAAACTGTGCGGAATGAAGACGAACCTTCAACAAACATTTATGAAAAGTCCGCGACAAAGAGCAAGTAGCCTATGGGAATAGTACGACTGATTGTACAGAATATCCGGAAAAGTACATCCCAACTTAACGAAGTGGCAAGAGAGGCCAACAGTGAGGATATAGCCCTGGTTATTGTTCTGGAACCACCATAGCACTATACTCAATCACGCATCCTAGGTTTTTACGTCATTACAGCTTCTCTTGCTTATGAGGGAGTAATGCTCCTTCGTAAGCCAGACAGCCCTTTCCATGTCCTAGAAATAAAGGAACTGTACGCAAAAATCAGACTGGAAAATCAACAAGGCCGAGCAATATCCCTACTCGCAATTTACAGAAGACATACTGTTAACACGACGTCGCTTCTTCAAGAAGCCTGGGGAAAGTATAATCAACAGGACCCAGTAATCGTCACAGGAGATTTTAATGCTCATCATTGGCAGTGGGAGGATAAAACACCAGACTCACCGGGAACACAACTATATGACTTCGCTACAGAATATCACTGGGACTTGATAAACCAATGGAATGTCCCAACTTTCCACAACGAACGTGGACATAAGTCGACAATCGATCTCACGTGGTGTTCCCCTCAATTAACTGCAAACACAGATTGGCACGTCCTGGACGAAGCAAAATATTACAACGAATCCGACCACAAAGCCATAGTGATTTCTCTAAACCTCATACACAACACCAACAAGGTATCAAACAAAATTTGGTACTACCAAAAGGCCAACCGGAAGAAAGCACGTCATGACACGGCTCTGGGACTACTAAACTCAAAAAACTCCTTTACAAAGCTCTCCAGCACACAGGATATCGACGCAGCTGCTTATAAACTGACAACTATCATACAAAATGCTATGAACCAAAACATACCCACCTTTACCAGTAAAAACCGGAAAAATCCTTGGTGGAACTTAGAGCTAGCGGAGCTAGCGCAAACAAGCGGCGAAAGCACTACGCGCTTATCGAATTTATGGATGCACAAGAAGAGAGACCCTATGGAAAAAGTCAAGAAATCACTACAGGACCAAGACTAGAGAGCGTCGGGACAAGTACTGGGCAGACAAGATGGCTACTACCGAGAATAAGGTCATCTGGAATCTTAATCGTACATTACGCAACGAGAACAGCAAGTCACTTGTTCAGTAACTTAAATAAGAGGACGGTACGCCATTTGATAACCCAGTCGCTAGGCTCAATTTCATCGCTGAACACTTTATTGGCGGAGAAACGTCGGACGCCCCAACAAAAACAGACCAAGGTCCCCGTTGTAAGCATCATTTCATGAGATCTACCCAACGTGAAATCAACCAGAAGCGGCCTGAGAAGCTATGCAAGTTCTGCGGAGGGACTTGGCACAAGAAATTGCAAGATTGTAAAGCGCGAAAGGAGAAGTGCCGAAGCTGCCAAAAGATGGGTCACTTCGAGAAAGTATGTCTCAGCAAGAAACGTGTTGTACGGAATGTCAACAACACAGACGAAGTAGAAGAATCTCTGACAGTACGGAACTTGTAAGTACTACATCTGGTATTAAATCCAAACACCCTGTGGTAGTAGCGAAAGTTGGAGAGCGCTACGTAAAGTTCCTTGTAGACACAGGGGCAGATGTAACGATAACTGACGAAAGAGCGCACGCAAACATAGGCAGCCCAAAGTTAGGAAAAGCGGCAAAGAAAATTTTTCTATTCAAAGCCGAGCAACCACTAGCTAACTCAGACTTCGGATATCCGTAGAAAAGCCCAAAAGAACGACGGTGGAAACCATATATGTGATAGAAGGAAAAGCAAGCTGTCTGCT
>RJJA01000740.1:0-11863 GCA_003724045.1 Lepidurus arcticus | reverse complement strand
GGCGTAACGGTATTGGGTGTAAGCGGACTAATCAGATGCACGTATGGATACATGCATGTGGAGGGCGACATCTAACAGGAAAAGATTGGGGAGAGAGACACCTAACAGCGACGCGGGAAAATAGGCGCGAACAAGCGAGAGTATAAAAACCACATTATTACACTTACACAAATACAACATTCCCTTTCTTTCCGGGGCATACATTTATAAAGGATACGATCATACGCTTTCAAACTCTCGATATGGCCGTCACGAAAAAAATGCCTTTCCTATTTTAGAGCTCCGAAAATTCTATGGGTCAAAGTATAATATTCTTTACACCATAAGTAAGTTTACCAGTCATACTTGCTGTCTTATACAAGAAGAATGGAACAAAAAAAAAAGTCAGCAGCAGCATCATTTACGTTCCGAAGCATGCTAGCTTAACGTTGTAAGGTTATATACACGTGACAAATTCAAAGCAATGTTAAGTTACTTCGGGGACGCTTGATAACACCAACTCTCCCGCACCAGTAGGGGAGAAGTGGGCGATACCGAACGATTTTGACATTTTTGACCGCAGGGGAAAAGGTATTAGGCCTACCGAGTTGGGTTTTTCGGCACATGAAAGAATAGTTATTCACTTATTACGACTAGTTTTTGTTAAAAAAAAAAAAAACTAGTCATTCTGCCCTTAAAATAGCTCGAGGCAGTCACGTCTCATGTGACGAAATCGCCCCACCCATGGGGCGAAACCGAACGGGCATGGGGCTAAACCGAACTTATTCAAATTTCGTGTATTTTTGCACTAAAACTTATTATGTTATGAATTATGAGATAAAACGGATGAATTCAGATTTAAGAACACAAATACGAAAGCAAAAATACTTATTGTACTTCAGCGTCAATTCACTTTCTTTAAAGACAACTTTTTGGGCCTAGCCTTTGGTTTCTTTGCACCAGCTTCAATTTCATTCTTTTCTGGCGTATCAGTAAGGATTCGTGTCTTCCCTCGTTTTCTTGAGCTTTGTTTCTTACGTGGAACAGCAACATGAGGGTACGGGCGCACCGCCTCTGGTGTCTGTGTCCGTTGCGTTGCAAGTGGCGAAGCGGCGTCGCAGTCCTCTTGTGCGGGAGATTCTTCTACCGGCGTAACAGATTCCGATCTTTCTGTTACGCTTGCCGGCAGAAAGTCTGATTCCGTAAACACGTCTATATTGAGTGGCCATATTCCAGTCTTGGAAAATCCTGCAGTTATATTCTGAGGATTTAGCTTCTTAATGAACGTTTTTTATTCTTTAGCATGGCCACTTCGTGAATAGAGATTCTCTGACCAGGATGGAGATTCAGCCAGGAATCGTACGACTCTTTAATGGCATGCTTAAAAGGACCATACACAGAGACGTCAAGCGGTTGGAGACGGTGCGAGCAATGTGGAGGGAAAGTGAGAAGCTTAATCCCGTTTTGCCTGCAAAAATTGATTACTTCGATGGAAATATGGCTCCCATGATTGTCCAACAGCATTAGGACAGGGTTTTCAACGGTTGCATTGACTTCCTTTTGAAAATGCTTCATGGAGACAAGGAAATTTTCAGCGGTCATCCATCCACTTCGATGGTGCAAACCCTTGCACCCAGGTGGACCATCCCTTATCATCCTTTCCGGGACTTTCGCACGGGGAAAAACATAGACAGGTGAAATTGTTTGTCCACTGGCGCTAATGAAGCACAGCATTGTTACGTTTTCCCCTCTTTCGGCTGAAACAGTTTGGCAAACTTGCTTGGCTCCTTTTGGCGCGACGACACGAGGAGCCTGTAAAACAGTAGGAACTCCCGTTTCATCACAGTTCCAAATTCTACTTGGCTGGTAGTTGTGCCTCTCACACAAAGACTTCAAGTTACTGAAGAACTGCCCCACAACCACAGCATTGAATCCAGCTGCTCTTGCCTGGCTGGTATTTTCTGGAGTTCTAATTGAAAGATCGGGATTCCGTTTCATGAAACCCCTAAGCCAATCTAGCCCAGCCATCTCATCTCTTTTCCAAGTTTTGGGAAAATCTATTTCCATCATGACTGCCCAATCGAGGGCTAGTTTACGCAGAGATTTAGTTGTGAGGCCGTGGTTCATCAAGCTACACCTTTTAAGGTAAAAGCCAAGCTCTTTTTCCTGCTCCTGACTAAAAACTGTTCTGATAGGAGCGCCAATCTCCGATAGTGCCAACTCTCGTGCATTTGAGCTTTCTAAACCGTCATTCTCAAGTTGATATATACGCCTTCGTACTCGTTGAACTGCATCATACAGTGTCGTTTTCTTCAAGCCAGATTCAATGGCTGTTTTCCCGAATTTTAAGTTATTTTTCACCACATCTCGAACAGCATCCCTCAAAATAACTTGATCAGGGCTGCTTCGACCATTAGTTCTTTTGTAGAATCGGACCATTTGCAAGAAATATAGACTAGACAAAAATATAACAGAAATGTTAAGTATTAACAGATTATCAATAAGAACAAGGCAAAGGTGGTATCATTATTTTGTTCAATATAGATAAACATAGCCTACTAAAGATATACACTCATTTACAGAGGGGTTTCTCAAGCCCAGCTTCAGACGCCATGGCGTTAGTTACAAATTAAAACATATTATCCAACATTAAGATTGAGGGAGAAACGTTAACATGGCTTTAGTTCTGCACCACGGGCTATACCGATCGCTCAGAACGCGTTCGGTATAGCCCCGCCATCGTTGTTCGGGATCGCCCCGTTCAGACCGACGGGAGCAAAATGGAGGTTACTTCTTAACCAGTTGAACTATCAACATGGAACATACACTACTTTTAGGTTTGAAACTATAGTTTAAGTTCTTGTAAACAGGGAATTTTTAACTAGCATACTTATGCAGATATACGTCACCGACCTTGGGCTGTCAAATTTCCAGCAGCTACACTAAAACTTTATAATTTTTTGGCTCTTACAGTCGGCTTTTCACGAAGCTCAAACTTTGGACAAACAACAAGCACGCTTCAGCCATCTAGTGGTATTTTTGTAAGAATTATGCAACTTGCCATACAGCAAGAAAGTGAAAAAAACGGTCTCGCCCCCGTTCGGTATCGCCCCCTTCTCCCCTACACCCCACAGACTGGCTCTCCAACGCTTTGCGTCGGCGCGAGTCCTCAGACTGGTGTGTATGGCAACTCCAACTCTCGCACCTGCGCACCTTCAGGCTGGACCTACTAGACTAGACTACTAGACTTACTTATCATTAAAGTTAAAGACACTTTTTCGTAAATAGACATTTAAGTTAGACACTTTTTCGTAAATAGACATTTAAGTTAGACACTTTTTCGTAAATAGAAATTTAAGTTAAAACACTTTTTCGTAAATAAAAATTTAAGTAAAATACACTTTTTTCAAGGATTAAAGTTAAACACTTAAGTTAAAGACAAAATGTCTATCGTAAAGGATTCGCCTGGATCTGGGTGTGCCAATGGGAGATTTTTAAGGTATTGGAATTGATGTAGTGCAGCCGAAGAGAGTTTTTATTGGAGCAGTAACTACTGGAATTATTCGAGTTTTTAATCGGATTGATTCTCCTGTTTTGCCAAGAATATTGAATTCCGTAGTACCCCGTGAAGGATAAGTGTTAGCGCCAAGCATTTTTACAGGCATCTTGTTTGGAGTGAACGTAATTTAAAGCATTTGCGATTTGCTCGCGTACGAAGGAGGTCTGAGCCCCGCTATCGAAGAGTACGTTTACTGTTTTGCGTAGACCATTCGTTGTGGCTACGCATTTCGCTGTTTGCAGCAAAACCGTGTTTGGGTATGAAACTGTGTTCGTCATTGACACAGAGTAAGGTTCCGCCAATTCGTAGTTACCGCGTTTGACTTCCGTTTGCGCGTGAGCGAGGGTTGAGCGCCGTTCATGATAATTTTCCGCGTGAAGGCAAGTATGGTGGCGTCTGCCTATATTTGAAATTGGAAGTGCATTCCTGTACTTGATGATGGTAAGGAGATAGGCAATTGAAGCAAAGCTTCTTAGATTTAACAACAATCAGACGTTGTTCTGGAGTGTCGTACTTAGTACAGTACAAGCGTGAATGACCCTCGGAGCATAATGGGCATTTAAGCGGCTTTCTTATGGGTTGTCCCGAAACAAAGAGAGCGGATGCTGTCGGAAATTGCGTACCGACTTGTAAATGCTTGGGACGACGACGATCTTTCGGGTTTCTTGCCGAATTAGTCGTATTGAATGAATTGCATTCTTCTCGTATTTCTAATTCTCGTCTTAGAGCGGATCTGAATTTATCTAAATCCCAGTTTGTTACGTTATTTTCCCTTGCGAAGGTTTGCTTCATTTGTGGCGGTAGCTTATTTAAAAGCGTATTGACGAGTAAATCTCCGTATGATTCGGTATCTTTTCCCAAGGTCTCAAGACTACCGATATAAGACTCAATGGAGTCGTGGAATCGTCTTACGGAAGACGTGTCGAAGTACGGTCCAGGCAGGGCTTCTAGATATACGAGGCATATACGAGGCGATAAGTTTGGGTTCCTGTCCGTAGCGAGATTTGTGCAGGGTGAGAGCTTTTGGATAACTATCGCTTGAAGTAGCTAAGCTTTCTATGACCGTAGCTACCTCTGGAGTGAGAAGGGAACGAAGGTAGTTTAACTTCGTTATTGAACTGAGGTTGGGTGTAAGTGAATCTCTGTATTGAAGGATTCCCGAAACTTTCTCCAGATCAATAAATTACCATCAAATTCGGTAAGTGCAAGTTTCGGCAATTTGCTCGAACTTGTGAAATGATAGCCTTGTGGCTGAGATTGATTTGGCGAAGGAAAGCAATTTACACTTGACGGAGCATGGTCCGAAGATGCGATTGAGACATGTGTGCTACCTGGGAGCGTATTAGCAACAGGCATGAGTTTTGGGATTTAAGAGTTTCCTCGTGGAGGTGATTTGGACTTACCCGAGTCCATGTGAAGAACGTACTGATCGTCTTCTTGGGTAAGCTGTTACAATTCTTCATCGTTGGCAGCTTCTACAAGTCGTTCGAATAACTGGTCTTCTTCTTTCTGGCGTCGCTCTAGATCGGTTTGGAAGCACTCTAGGTCGTGTAAACGATCTTCCGTAACTTCTTCACATTCCAGAGCTTCGGTAACTTTGTTCAATAGTTGCGTAACTAGACTTCGGAGTCTAGGACGCCGAGCAAGTATTTTCTTTACTTTAGAGTATGGAGCCATCCTGGTCACGGCACCAAAAATGTAATGAACTACTTAGAGTTACCTGAGTGATAGCGTCCTGCGTTGTGTTTGATTGTTTAACTACAGGATGGCTACCAGTTTAGGAGAAAGTAAGAAACGCGACACAGCAATTACTATTAAAGTAATCTTTATTGATCAGAAGCAACTTTGCACTTAACTGGGTTAACACGTAAGAAAGAAAGAAAGATCTATTAGAATTTATTAGAATTTAGGTTGTACTCGTAACTGTGTCTGAGTTGAGACTGATTTGTCAGCATTAAGTAATGTCCGAGAACAGTTCGGTTTTCGACTTAGTTTACAGAGAGGGGGCAGAAGGTTAAAGAGACTCGCCTAAAAGGGGGTGAGGCTCGAACGGGTTTAGTGTAGCATTCCTGAAGTAGGGGGCCGGTGACATCAAACTCAGTTCGGTGATCGCCGATCGCACGTTGGTATATTCTGAGTGGGTGGCTGGAATAGAAAATGTAGGCGCCTGTAATGTGCATTTTGGCGGCAGTACCTAAAATCCTACTCCCACTATTTCAGTCCGTTTTTCTAAGACTCGAGAGGTTAGTGTAACATGCGGGCAAAGAAGAGAAATTTTTGTAGATACGGGCGATGAATACAACCACTTACCCTCTCCTACCGGAGGTAAGGTAATTTGGCTCCAACGAATGAATTTCGTGTCGCATTCGTTGGTGATTCTTGCTTTATCATCTACAAAGAGGGAAATCGGGCAGGAGGTAGCGGTGCTATGGGGCACTATGGGATTTTGAGTTAAGCACCATCGCTTATCCAATTGAATGCAGTTTTTTAGGTCATCTTGGTGTAGTTCAATGAAGTTCTTTCGATCCATGGATATACCCAGGTAAGGGTGATCAATTTGTACCAAGGCTTACATGTCAGAATCTGGAACCGGAATAGGGAAAGGCGAGAAATGGTACAACTCGTAGTCATTTTGTTGGGGGGGAAATAAGGATTTCGATGAACAGACGTAAACCATGGTTGAGAGACGCTGTTTTAACGTTGACGGAGGTGAGGTGTATAGTTCCCAGAATTTTTTTTGTTTTCGAGTTGGTCATAATGGTCCAACCAGTTGGCAATTGTCCTTCAATTTCTCGTAGTACAGGAACGATCTTCGTTGGAGGTAAGAGGTGTTTGGGAATGCGTCCGATCGAGATGAGAGTAAAGTCATCGTTTAGGTATTGTAAGTTATTGGTCAAGCGTAAGTTCGTGTGTATTTCAGCCGTGGCTGAAGTAATTCCTAACAATTCGATTAAGATTTGATCGGAATTATGTCGATGAGTTTGCAGGTTGGATCGAATATTGTCTATAGTTTGTCCAACTAGGGTAATCGCTCGAGTTAGGTTACGGAGCGTTCCGTGATCTCGTAGAATTTCGTCATGAGTAGTTTGGATCAAGGAGGCTTGTAGTTTTTGCTGCTTGTTTGTTTGGTCATGCTATCAATTCTGCTGTTAATTTGGTCGATATCTTCGTCTCCTGCGGTACCGAAAAGGAAGTGTAGTATTTTACTACCACCAGGGATGAGTACAAAACGTTTGGTCCTTTCGTTAATGGTCGTTATTCGTCGAATGTTTTCGAGTTTTATTTTCATTTCGTTGAAGTCTTTCGTAAATAGACGATTTTCACGGTTGATGATGAGATTAACCAAGGCCAAGAAGTTTTGGAATTCTGTGACTGGTCTCGATATGGGTGTCTATTGGACGAAAGGTTTCCAGATATCGGGCCAAATTGTCCATGATGACGTCATAAGGTGTAAAATCTATGTCAGTGACAATGGTCCATTTCGAATTGGTGAGGGTTAGTTGATCTTCGTATTTGACGACACTCCCTAAGGTTATACGATGGGATTCCAATTCCGGGTGGACTCAATCATTATGAGACAAAGGCATATCCATAATGCCATCGGTCCTAGATTGTGGAGGAAAGATGAGCATCATGACAATCTTTTTGTAAGGTGTGGGGTTCAAATGGATATTGGATTAGATTGGAAGGTTTCTCTTTTTAGGGTTGTTGCGACCCAAGTTCGATATCTGCACGAGTTCGAGCTCGGGGAGCCCAAGTTCGTACTTGGGTAGACACTGAACTTGGGACGCGAGGCATCTGCCCAAGTTCGATGCTTAAAAGTATGAACTTTATATTTGACGTGACACATTTTGCAGAGGCGTGGCATTTTCCAAAAGAAGGGTGTAGCTTTGGGTGTGACTTTATCTACTTGCAAACATGATCCGTTGGAGTCGCTGTTAGTTGTATTTTCTCTCCAGTATAAAGCTTATTAAAATTGTTATTCTTTCTTTATTCAACCCGTGAACAAAAATATAAACAAATGGTATCTCTTTTAACGGAAAAGATTTAGTGAACTTATGTGAAGTTACTTAACTTAGACAGACACAGATTCATTTTGAATCTATTTTGTATTTATATATTTCATAGAAATCGAAGGATGCTTAAAACTTCTCATTCGACATCCAAACCTTCCAAACCATCCAAACCTTCGTTGTGTCAAATCTTCTACTTTCTATTCAAGTTTGTACTTGTGAATGTAATGAAAATGAAAATGCCATGGAAAAAGTGCTCTCTACATAATACTGAACTTGAGCTACCCAGCATAAGTTCGAACTATTGGGTAAACATATAGCTCAAGAATTTCCCCATAAGCGTCATGTTTTGAGAGAGTTTTTATAAGATTTAATACCACACTAAACCTGTTGATGTAATAAATTAAGTGGTTTCTCTTTGTGCTGTGAACATGCTATGAGAAAGGGCTTTTTCTACACAATACCGAACTTGGGCTCCCCAAGTTCAAGAAATCCCCATAAGCGTCCTATTTTGAGAGAGTTTTTATAAGATTTAATAGCACACTTAACCTGTTGATGTAATAAATTAAGTGGTTTATCTTTGYGCTGTGAACATGCTATGAGAAAGGGCTTTTTCTACACAATACCGAACTCAGGTTCCCAACTTTGAACTCTATCGGTTGCCCTATGTTCAAGAATTGCCTGCAAATGTCTTTTTTTAATATAATGGTGCAATATATACCAAATGTGTGTATATTTTCAAAAGTTTGGTTCACTCGGGTATGTTCACTAAATGGAATGCCTATATTTATTAAAATTTTAATTGAACTTATGTAGCAGACTAATTTTAATTGAACTTATGTGAAGAGTGCGCAGTGCATTTAAGGACAAGGATTTCCCCTATTGGTCGGAATATAACAATATAAGTACAGTCTATATATTCAATATAAGTACTTGGGATGACCGTGTGCCCCTCCACTTCTCATTTTACTGTGGTCTTACTAAGAGCGCGAAGCTTGTTTACCATGGAAGGTATATCCTCCCATCTCCTGTGAAGGCGTTCGCTACCAATTTCGTTTTTTCTTTTCTTACAGGAAAATGCAATTTAATTGATAATTGTGAAGAGTGTCTTGGTGATGGCGACTGTGCCTTCATGGTTGGACCCAACTACGGGGGACATCGTCTGTTTCAACGAAGAGACGGGGCACCCTACTATGCTCGTATTGAGCATTGCGGTAGTAATACAGTTTCTTTTAATAGAATATGCTAAATTCGATTATTTAGATGAAAGTACCTACATTCGAGTGGCTACAAGCCTCGTCGTTCTTGCAGTTTGTGTAATTTGCGTACTTGGAGTTATGGTTTACTGGTACGCTCTGAAATGCTTTAATTACAAAACTTTATCCTAATGATTTGTCGTTATAATAAACGACGGCGTAATCGACGGAATGAAATAGTATAGGAAAATTTCTCATGCTTTTGATCCTCTTCATGCTTTTGTGTTTCCGATTTTTGTAATCCAGTTTACGATTTGTAGTTTAATTGGACATTGTATGCTTTTGATTTTTTCAATGGTTTTTATTGTGTTTTTATCATATTTTGTGATTTTTTTCCATTTTTATGTCTAAAAACTTTGAATACATAAGTTAACCTTGTTTTTATCTATCTTGTCTGTTCGGTGAAATGTTTTAACAATTTACGCAGCTCCTTTTCCGAAATAAATTTTCCGTTTATTTACTCTGTTCGTTACCTCCTGACAACACAAATTTTACACGTTTTCCGAAGGTTTTGCCAACGAAAGGCTTGGAAAGATACGGTCCGAAAGGGTTGGAAAGCTATGGTATATCGGTTCTTCCGTCCCCCAGCAACCATCGTCGCATCCCAGCACTCAACCATCGTCGTTCCCATTTCTAACAGTAGGGTTAGATACATATGGCACCTTAGTGTCTTTTATCTGCACAGCACTTCTTTTATCGTGACGTTTTCCTTTCAAATTATTAACATCAGTCTTGTCTTGACATTTTCTAGGTTTTGGCTGAATGACTCGGTTCTCAGCATTAATAGTAGTGGTTTCTTTGTCGATATGAGCCTCAGTGTTCTTTTTAGTATTATTTACTTCGGGATTATTATTTTTAGTGCTAATGTTGCATTTTTTCTCACGACGGCTTATTTTTGGTAAGGGCGGAGTCTCAGCGTTAACCATAGCCCGTTCATCGGTATGAGTCGCAGTTTCACTGTTCTCGCTTGTGCTAAGAGCAATGGTTCGTTTTTTCCCACGACGGCTTATTTTTGGTAAGGGCGGAGCATCAGCGTTAACTGTAGCGCATTCATTAGCATGAGTTGCAGCTTCACTGTTCTCTCTTGTGCTGAGAGCAATGTTGCATTTTTTTCCACGATGGGTAATTGCATTTCCATCGGGACTAATTGAAACATCTATAAATTCCCGAAAAAAATCATAATTAGAAAAACGAAAAAAGGATACGCCTGTTATATATACTATTAGTGATCGAGGTGGTGAATATATCAGCTAAGTTATTAGTCTTTATAACCTTAACCTCTACACCTACATCATACTATATTTATAGTTTATATAACAAAACTTTAAAAAAAAATTAATACTTACAGCGTTTTTTTTTTAAGTTTCTTCATAATCTCCGCACCATCGAATCGTGGGGCTTTTTTAGCCACACGTTGTAAGCCACCTTTTACAGAACGCCTTTCCGCTACTGATGACTTCTTACGTAACCCACCATCGTCGATGTCAGATTCAAGGGGTACACTGTCTTTGTAAATCAAATCACTAACGCTCGCTTGATTAGAGTCTAACGTTTCTAATATTATGTTTGCTACGGTAGAGTTTGGGAGAAGAGTATTATTTGTCACAAACTCATTAACTTCATGGATATAGTTTGATATCCCACGTGTTCTTTTATTTACGACCGATTCAGGGATTGTAATCTCCTCTGCAAATACGTCACTATTCTCTGGTAAGTCTGCTGTGGTCGTGTTCAAAAACGAGAAATTGAGTTTGCTAGTTCCAATGCATTCAATGTTGAAAACAGTACCGAATCAGAGTTTATAGAATGTATTTGTGATCCGCTAATTTTCAGTTGATCTTGACTCACAGTTGCAGTGTTGAGTAATTTGTTAATTTCCAGATCATCTTGACTCGTAACCACATAATCTGAACTCCATGCACGAACCCACGAGTTATCAATCGGTTGCGGTGTTTCTGGAATAATCTCGTCGGGTGTGGGGGTATTTAGTGATCTGTCCTCTAAAACACTGATTAACCAATTTGTGTCCGGCAAAGCAGGCTGAGTTGTAGGAACAGCACCATAAGGACTTGAGTAAGGGCTAGGCGCATCATCCCCCCAACACGCACTTAGGTTGTCCATTTTTCGGACAAATTAAGAAAGACAGCAAAACTTTACCCTACAGTTGCCGCAGTTGCGAACTTACTCATGAATTTTGCATATAGTCATCAGCCCTATAGGGAAAGTACAGTCCAATCTTGCAGCTTATCATAATTCCTTCCACCCCGTTTAGAGCAAGTGGTGATTAGCGAAGTAGTGCTGATTGGTCTACTGCTGTTTACTAATTCGCTCAACCCGCCCCATTTTGTAATCGTATAAGGACGCGGAGGAAAGATGTCATACGGGAAAACCTCCCGAGATTGCCATACTCATACGCATAAAGATAATGTCAAGTCCCAAAAAAGACAGCAATGAACTAAACACTTTATTTTTTTTATAACCCTGCATATTCTGAAAAAGACTCTGAACGGTTCGACTGGTTTATTCGTACACTACAATCGATCACGACACTGACAAGCTTCTCAGCTAAAGCGACTGCTCCCCACTAATGATAAAGACCAACTCCCCACCACGGCTAACCACCAACTCTCTAGATTGATCTCCCACCATCAGCGGAGAAAACAATTAGCTAACTCGCACTTCATAAGTGTGGGTGGTTCATACCGAAATGAGTTTCGCGGTATTGGTTCACAGGAGGGACAAGGGAGTAACGGATTTTGGGGCGACATCTAGTGGGAGAGGGGAAGAATAAGTGGAAAAACCAAAAGCAAGCGGGAGTACAAAATCACATTCTTACATCGCTCACCGCAAAATTGAAACTACGTCCCGTAGTAAAAGAGTACACAAGGGGAGAGAAGGAAAAAGAAAGTAACACGAAACTCAAATTAAGTAAAACTCAAATTATTTGAACAATTTCTGCTCAAAGGCCATTAACCGTTCCTTAACGACTTCAGACTCCAGCTTCATGATGGTGGTTAGGCGTCCGACTTCCAGGTCTAGTTCCAAATTCCGGCTCT
>RJJA01000739.1:0-14798 GCA_003724045.1 Lepidurus arcticus | reverse complement strand
CGAATCCATCCGATCCTGGAAGTGTTTATAGCTACTTTGGAAGGATATGGAATTCCCGTTTCCTAGGAAATAACAAAGTTTATATATTTTGGCATATTATATTTATATATAAAATGCGCTATTTTAACTCTGCCTGTTCCAAAATTCGGCGCATCCCTTCTCTAGGGACGTCTTCATAGTTTACTGGGTCTTCTGATAATAACTTGCCCACGATTAACGTCTGTAAAAGTGCCGCCTCTATCAATCGCGAAACAATACTTCCCTTCTCCATCCATACTTTTGCACTTTTCTTGCAAAACTAACCTTTTTACTAGCAACTAGCCTTTTAGATAATATGAATATGTAAAAGTTACTGATAAAAATCACTTAATTTCTGGTCACGCAGCTAAGAGCTTTAAATGTTCGAAAAAACGTTCGAAAGTCCAGAAGCTCACGTGTATGGCTATAGGATGAAGGAGCCCAGTCAAGAGCCCAGTTCTAAAAGAGCCCACCTTGGCAAAGGAGCCCGGTTCCAAAAAAGCCCACCCTAGTCCAATTTCTAACAATAAACCAAAAGCTTTATGATAATTCAGGGAAATTTAATGTAAAGCGCATATTCGTAGTTGTTCTTAACTTGTCATGTGAACTAGCACACGATAGCAAAGCACTACCCCTTTAAAATTAATCCCTTTATCTATTATATTAAACACATTTTAAACCATCTTACCTGAATCCCATACATAAATCTCCCACGTGGCATGCCATGTGTGACACGCCACGTGCCATGTGGTTCCCTCAGGCCTCAGCTTCATTTGCAGAACAGGCGAAATCAGCGCTCCAAGTTTCAGGATTTTTTTCACAAAAAGGATTTAAATATATTATAAGCTGTCCCAGTTATAGACTGGCACAGCTAACAAGCTAAAGTGGCACGTGAGGTTTGGCACGTCAAAAACAAGGAGCCCGCATTGCTCCATGTCAACAACACGAACCGCCATCTGCGCGATTCGGTTCATGATCAAAAACGCCGAACTGCAATAAAACAATTTAAATGCTCTTTTAAATTAGATTATAGGAGTATTTCAGAATATACAACTATTTATGAATATAGGCCCCCATAAGATTAAAAATTCACAATAAAGTTACGAGCACTAATAATGATAATACATAATAATATATTAATAATAATAAATAATACATAGGAGCACTTCCGAAATATGCTCATTGGCCGAACTGGACATGTGACTATGGCGTCATACACCTGGGAATACCCGACACCAATCCCCGTGATCGGAAGTGCCAAATATTATCAGAATACTTTCGATATTTAGGATAGTAGCTTTAATACTACACCTAAATAAGGAATTAAAATCGATAAATATAGTTTATTCTTTCGCTAACACTATAATTTTCGTTAATTTCACTTTCGCTTTTACTTTGTTCGTTTATTTAGCGATCTAGGTTGAGCTCTGCGAATAAATCGATAAAATGTGTTACATTTGTACGACTTTTTAAAATAAATTCTTTCTTTTTATCGAACAAAGAATAGAAACTTCGACGACATACGTTGTATTGGTGACTCCCTGGAGCACTGATCGGGATGGTGGTTTAGGTATAGTGAATGTTTAGGATCAGTGCTACAACTATTGCCAGATTTCAATAACATACATTGGGACTACCAAAGCGCTAGAATGATGTGGCGTACTCTTTTAGATTTTACCGGGGAAACGACCTTCAGCAATTTGGGTGTCCCATTTCTCAACCCAGCTATAAGGGCACATAGAAGTAAATACGCGCTTGAAATATTCACAAGGAGCGTATTCTTCTCCCTTCACTTTGCGGCAGCGGTGGTAGTCCACATAGCTTTGCCAGCAGTACCTTGAAAGAAAAATAAGAGGGTTAGCAAATTCCATCTCCCAAGGGCATTTCAATTGTACTTGGTTTGATTTTGGTTGGGGAAACGAGGATCAAAAGGAGCAGTTTCCAGTTTGGGTTCTCCTTGTTGAGCCATAACTGCCGCAGACATTACCAACTATTAGAGAATTACCAAAACAATACATTAATTTGTTTTCCAACGAATATTTAACATTTGTATGTGATGAGTCTTGAGTGTGGAATTTCTGTAGCTAACTAACAAAAACCTAGCTTTTACAACCAGGATTTAAGGTAAGGAGGTTAATCTATCACGTTACACATTATTACAAATCTATGGAAAGAGACGGAATTTTTACTTTCAGTTCCTCAAGTACGTGCCCCAGAAAACCGAGATAATGGAAGTTTGATGCCAAAGGAAAGCTGCATTCGTAAACAGCCGATAGAGATAGCGCAAAACCGTCGTCAGGTACACGAAAGCTGCCTAAAAGACGAGCAATACACACATGGGCGGGACTTAATTTTAGAAGGTTTGAACTTTAATACATTAGAGATAAATGAAATCTAAATAAATTCTACTTTATTAATTATAACGGAATTCTTAAAAATTAAAAGCATTATTCACTTTAGGATACTATATTCATTAAAAGCATTAATACTTTGAATTATGTTTAAAACTTTAGCTAAAAGGCGGGGCAAAGAAATGGGCGGGACTTATGTTAGAAGGATATAAATAAATAAATTAGAGAGATACAGTACAATCTTTATAATTACTAATTAGTTATTACGGAATTATAAACTAATTATATTAATTTTTAAAGCATTAATCCCGTTAAGATACTACATTTATTAGCGGAATTGATACCTTGAATTATTTTTAAAGTGCACGTATTAGCTAAAAAAGCAAGGGAATGTCATCGAAGGGCTTCAAAGGGCACCGCCTCCAATTTTATATTCGAATACGAGCTTTCGTTTGGTAACTGACGTTTTTGCAGTGACTTGACTTGTAAAGGAGCGGAAGAAGAACGTATACAAACTTACGACGTGTAGGTAGCTGAATATTGTCTCTTTATTTAGACAACATGGCAGGTAAAGAAAACGAAGATCCCAACAATGAAGAAAAAATACCTGCGCCGCCCCTTGAAATCATCAAAGAAAAACAACCTTTTACCATTCCCGGTAAAACTCTAGATTTAAAATATCATTACCTGACCATATGTTGATTAGTTCTCAAGCTAATTAAAGAAGCTCAGGCCCAGCACGGCTTACGTCATGGAGATTACCAACGTTACCGGAGTTATTGCTCTCAAAAGCTGCATCGTCTACGCAAAGCATTACATGTAATGCAAGGCGACAAGAAGTCTTACAAAAAGAAAGAAGTTACTGTAGAAATGATTAAGGATGAACGGTATACTCTGCAACTTATAGATCTAAAGTTCAGTCTTTGCAACTTAAGTTATCTTAACATTACTTTAGGCACTTGCATATTCCACTTTTCCAAGCCGAACGTTCATGGAGTTACGCCATGCAGCTGAAACAAGAATCCAACACCGAACCGAGGAAGAAATTCCACTTAATCTCTCGCCTGAAAAAGGCGGTTAAGCACGTGACTTTGCTGGAAACTTTATGCCAGAGCGACATTTGTGACGCTCGCACCAAGTTAGAAGCCCAAGCTTACGCCGCTTGGATGCGAGGAAATTTGGCTTTTGAGCTCCATGATTGGCCAGGAGCGAGCGAAGAGCTTCACAAAGCTCAGTAAAAATAACCAAGACTTCATTTAAAATTCTAACGTATACCATTTAGAACGATTTACGAGAAGCTCAGCAACGCGCTAAACGAAGATGATCGCGGACCTTATAAGCAAAAGTTGGATGAATTGGCTCCATCGTTACGCTACTGCGCTTATAATATCGGCGACGTTTCGGCCCAAGATGACTTGTTGAAGATGCGAGGTCAAGGAGGAGAGTTGGCTGACACTTTAGACGTAATTTTAAGCTCAACTTTGCTAGAAAACGTGGAAAAGAGGTTCTAAAATTTGAGTTTGTAGGCCTTGATTGCCCAAACTCGAGAGAAGGAAGCTGCTTCTTTACTGGAAGTCACTTGGCGCGGGCGTACTGTGCCGATTCGCTCGGAAAAACTGCGTCTATTCTTGCTAAGTGTGGGAGATTTGGAGAAATCCTTAGCTAGAGCCCAGGCAGGATCTGAAGGGAAAGTTTCGGTCTACGAATCTCTTCTTCTGGACTGCAGGGATTGTATCCAGCACGTGAAAGACGAGTTGAATGCTAATCCGGTACAACAATTCGTATTTCAATCTTAATTATTAGAAATTTATTTATTTCATTTATAAAATGTTTAAATTTATTTATTATTATTATTGTGAAGACGTTGAAGAATCGCGCGCCTGAAGAAGGAGTGAGCTCGCTGCAATATCTGCTGAGCCATTTGACGTATTTGCGCGTGGTTTTGACTGTGGATCGCAATTTGCTGCTGATTGAAGCCATTAGTTCGGCTCTGCAGCAGGTAATGTAAAATTTCTCCTTTTTTACATACAGAGGTTACTTGTGACTAAAAACAAAACATTTTGTAGAACGAGAGCAAGAAAAGCGGAAAACCGCAAGATATCATTCGTTTGCTGGAACAAATTTTGCAGCTGGTCGGAGAATTGAACGGAATTCCCGGATTAGAGACCGATCAAGGTTTTAAGGCGAATTTGGACCTTGTTTTGCAAATTTTCAAAGGAGTGAGGTGCGTTGTTCACTTTAAACTAAGCCAAAAATACGAAAAAAAATGTTTGGTTTATGTAGATGCTATTATATGGCGTTAGCATTCCAACAAGCGAAACATTGGGCCGAAGCTTCCGTGTTATACAATCGTGTAGAATTCCATGCGTCAGCTGTTCAGAAGTCTCAAACTAAACTGGACAAGGATTTCCAACGTTACCAAGTCCAGAAACAAGCATTGTTGGATGATTTACTCGAAAAGTCGCGTACGGGTAAAATAACAGCCCAAGCACGAAGCTTGGTTGGTATCGATGATTCACCAGCTTTGACCAGCGACATTACGAAATTGGTAACTTTTTTAATACCTTAAAGTTTTGGAATGCCATTAATTTTAATTTTTCTATTTTTTTGAAAATAGCCGTTGCTTGACCGTTTGGATGTGTACTACGAAGATCCTTCGTACCTTACCAACCAACCTAATGTTGTCAAACTGCCTCCGGATATGATCCCCATTCCTTGCAAACCTTTGTTCTTCGATTTGGCGTTGAACCATATCAAACTCCCTTCATTGGAACATAAGTTAGAAAGCAAGAAAGCCCCAGCTGCTGGAGGTGGACTTACTGGCTTGGTTAAAGGTTTATGGGGCTGGGGAGGCAAGAAGTAGGGAAAACAACAAAACTTCTTGTGCTGTTTATTTGCCCTGTATGCCAACTTATCACGGTTGTAATCGCGAGGGAGATGGGTGTGGAAATACAAGTGTTATCAAACAACTGCCCTTTATTAATGTCATCTTTACCAGTATCTTTTACGGTGTTATAGTCTTTCGAAAAAGAATTTGGCATCTGGTTATTTATTTCTAATAAGATGTTTATGTTCTTTATTGTTGTACTAAATCAAATTTGTTGTTGTACAGTTGTGCTCTTAGATTATACACTAGTGTATATCTATATGATCATAATCTTGTTCTAAGATTGTGTACTCTCTTAGATCATATATTAATACACAATAGTATTTATGATCTAAGGTTAATTGTACTAAATAAAACTCTCGGAATGAACACTAGAGGCTCCCAACTCACCGTACAAACACCTAAGCTTTTGAAGTTCTTTCACCATTTATTTACATGATTTTTGTGATTTTCATATAGCTTTCGAAAGTATCCTTTCCTGAACAAGACGTTAGACTTTCCGTAACACAGGATACAATGAAATGATGGAATGGAAGCATGCCAACAGTGAATCTTGTTGTTGCACCACAATAGATTCATTATTGAGTTTGCATGACTTCATTTTCATTGGTCCCTTGAGGTTTTAAAGTGGGGGGAAAACCTTTTAACTTGATCCGATACGGCTAAGTTTAAAAGGCAATAATTTTTAGCGAGGTGGATGACGTCAGTAAATGGAATGGTAAAGGTTTGTGTTGTCTGAGTTCAAATGCTGTGTGGGACTTTGGTAACCTAATCCTGAAATGGAAGCCAGGAAGCACGGCTTGAAAACCTTGGTTTTCCAAGGTGTCGAGTGAATACGTGGTTGGGACACGTTTTCGAACTCCCAAAAACTTGGGGCCTGTACCTCCTACTCTAAGCCCAGGTCAGGTTACCGCCTGAGAAACACCCCGTTTACACACCTACACGTACAATACCGTATCCACTCATAAGAGCCATGCTGTAGTTCCGGAGCCTAAGCGAAGCACTCGACATTCCTTTCAGTTACGTTTTAGAGTTTGTAACATAACATCCTGTGGGTTCTTCCGAGTCCCGACATGTCGAAAAAGGCTTCTAGGCGATTTTCAACGCCAGAAGATTTGCTGACAGACGGAGTCTACATAGGAGGGGTTCGGCTAAGCCCGAGTAATGAAGTGGACGGAGTGAAGTTAGTGAGATACGTCTCGAAAACGCATCAAGAACAGATTCTGAACAGTCCTAAACCCAAAAGTCCCAACAGCAGAAAGCAAGTTGCGTTCAAAGGCGACACTCGTCGACATACAATGGCCGTGTTTACGCAAACGGAAGAATCACTATCGGAAGTAGGATCCTATGCTTCCAACGATGCCCCAGTGATTCGCTATGAGAGTCAGGATCTTGGCTTTGACAACGAAGATCGTCCTAATTCATCTACACCGTTTCAAAGCGATGGTGCCCTTCATCAATCTTGTTTTGTGGTAGTGGCGATTGATTTTGGAACCACCTATAGTGGATACGCTTTCAGCTTTGCCCGCGATCCGGAAAATATTCATGTCATGCGCAAATGGGAAGGTAATTTAGTAAGACCTAGTTTTCTTTAAAACTTCTCTGATTTTGACCTTAAGTGCGAGTTTTAACCTGATCTGTATCTTAGAATAACCATACCTTTAAGAAACGAAGTTTACAGTTAATAAAGAAGTGTTTTTGCAGGAGGGGATCCTGGAATTCATAATCAGAAAACTCCTACGGTATTACTGCTCACACCAACAGAGGAATTTCATTCTGTTGGATTTACAGCGCGAGATTTCTACCACGATTTGGACCCACGCGAATCTCGACGTTGGTTATATTTCAACCAATTCAAGATGATGCTTCATCACGAGCAGGTAAACTTACTAGAAAAAGTCGTCTATAATACATAAATCCTCACAAACTATCGTAAACAGAAGACGGATTGAACAGTTTTCGACAACTATAAACATATCAGATTTTCAAAATGGCGGCCGTGCAAAACAAACTCCATTCTGAAAATTTGAATTTAATTTTTTAAATTTCTAAGTTCACGAGTAATTGAGAATTGATGGCTGATTACATTTTGTAAAATCAAAGAATTTAACACACTATATAAAAGTAATATAGCTTTCTACTTCAGCAAACTCGCCACCGCAATATTTTATGTCAACAATTGAGATACTTACCTTGATACTGTTCCAGAACTTGAACCGTGAGACGCAGATACAAGCGCAGAATGGCACATCTTTGCCAGCAATGACAGTTTTTAGCCACGCCTTGCGATTCTTCAGGGATCATGCCCTACGAGAAATCTCTGATCACTTGGCAACGCCCATTTTGGAAGAAGATATTCGATGGGTTGTGACAGTACCGGCCATCTGGCGTCCCCAAGCGAAGCAATTTATGCGTGAAGCAGCTTACCGAGTACGTTCTAACTTCTATTGCTGAAATACCAAACAAAACATCACAAAATGACTTCTCAAACGATTCTCAGGCTGGAATCGCGTCAGATGCACAAAGGGATCGTTTGTTGATTGCTCTAGAACCTGAAGCAGCGTCACTTTACTGTAGAACACTCCGAGTAGGACAGCTGCAGCCCGAAAAGCCACCTGAACTGCACCTTATACCTCCAAGGGACCATTCGGCTGCTCCAGTACTGAAACCCTGGTCGTCAGATACGCGTCCGCGCTCGGAGTACTTACAGACCCTTCCAGCAATGGAATCCCGACTTGGTACGCGCTACTTGGTGGTTGACTGCGGGGGAGGTACGGTAGACATGACTGTCCATGAAATTGCTGATGCCCAAGGCAATTTACGCGAACTACATCGTGCCTCAGGCGGGTCATGTGGATCTATAGGTACTGCCTAAGCATCTTACAAAACGTAAAACGTAACTAATTCATTTTTTTAAATTGTGTTAGAGGTGGACCTGGCGTTTGAAAAGTTATTATGTGGGATCTTCGGTTCCGACTTCATTGCGCACTTCAAACTGCACCGGCCAGCAGCTTTTGTAGATTTGTTGGTAGCATTCGAAGCGCGTAAGCGCAACGCCAGTCCTTTCCGCTGTACTCCTCTCAACGTAGCTCTGCCCTTTGCATTCATCGACGCGTACCGCAAGTATAAAGGACGCGAAGTTGAATGGGCCATTCGCAAGTACGCGCATACGCACGTTCGCTGGTCCTCGCAAGGAATGCTGCGCTTAGACCAAGCTATCATGAAAGAACTGTTCCGTCCAACCCTCCAAGCCATCACGGAGCACGTGACGCAAGTTTTGCAAAAATTTGGGGACAACGAAATCCAGTACTTGTTCCTAGTAGGCGGCTTCGCAGAATCCCCATTGCTGCAGTACGAAATACGAGACGTATTCAGCCGGCGACTGCACATAGTTATTCCACAAGTACTATACATTACTTTGTACACTAGGTGCAGGAATGTCAACATCAGGACTTTCTCTTTAGGGCGTAAGTTTAGCCATTCTAAAAGGCGCGGTTTTATACGGATTGGACCCCGGCGCAGTCGCAGTTCGCAGAACACGATTAACTTACGGAGTGTCAGTTCTGCAGCCGTTTATAAGGGGCGCACATTCTACTGGTATAATTTGTTTAATTTCTTGTGATTTACTTTCTTTATTTTCTCGAATTTAATTTACTTTATTGATTATTGGCGCAATCGTTGCTTCTAGATAAGTTAGCGGTCCAAGATGGGCGCGAATGGTGTACTGACGCGTTCGACAAATTCGTTGTTGCAGACCAGGCCATTTCGCGCGGTGACGTAGTAATACGCCGGTACGCACCTGCGCGCAAGAACCAGAAACACATCATACTGCGCATTTACTGCACTGAGCTGGAAGACGCACAGGTAAAAATTATCGTAATTATGCAGTAACTACCAGAAATTGAAAAAAAAATCTTCGCAGTTTGTCACAGATAACGGCATGAAAGAATGCGCATTACTGCGTTTGCAGTTGGAGAATTGGAAAGGGGCGCGGCCGGAAATACGTACTGCCATGGAGTTCGGAGACACGGAAATACGCGTTTCTGCGTTAGAAGTTAACACCAACAGCGTCGTTCACGCAGCAATTGACTTTTTGAGTAACTGAATGTTAAAAAATTTATTTTTTTATTGTATCAACCTCCTTGGAAAAAATCTGTTATTTATACATTCCTATAACCGTTGCAAGAAATCGCGTAGTTATTACTGACCTAACTAAGATACACCCCCAGGCTGGCCAATCAAGAACCAACGATTGCGCGTTTTCGCAGCTTCTTGGCGCACCAAGCGTTTCTTATCATCCAAGCACGGCACAATACCTCTCAACGACTTAGAAACAGCAATATTAGCCTTATTACTGTAACAAAAAGAAAGAATTACTTCGGTTCGTAACGGCAGTAATACCACCAAAGGCAGATTTGACATTAAGTTTATACAAGTCAATGCATCTCGGCGAACTCGCTAAATTAGCAAAAAAACAAACATTAATTCTTCTTAACAGCATAACAGATATTTCTACCCAAAAGTTGGATTTCTGCGCCAGATTCAGCAATCGCGTCACTAAGGAGGATCCCGCGTCAGTTAACACCGTTGGAGACTCTTTTAACAAGTCGCTTAAGGCTGATAAGGTCGAGGTCAACAATTCAGGGGACTCCTGAGGTCTGGCTAATGACTCTAGTAAAACTGGCACTAACTGCGCAAAAAATTACTTCCACAAATCTTTCCAAAATTGAGCAAATAAATTTTACCTTAGGTAAATGGGGCAACAGAATGGCTTTAGAAACGTACGGCAATTGACACGCTAATGCGGCTAAATAAACTGATTTCTGATCTTCAGACGCGTTTTGGAATGCGCTAATCAGCAATGGCACCATCAAACTAAACAGCCGTTGCCGGTACAATAACCTAGTAATACAACCCCAAATTTGTGTTAGAAAATCTTCAAAAAATCCTCACGAAACGTTATTTACTTGACGCAAGCATGACTGGATGGACACAAACTCGCTTCTTCTTCTTTAAAGAGCAACGCCCAGTCGGTAGAAATATCGCTGGTCCAAATATTCAAAGAATCGCACAACTAAACCACAGAAAATCTCTGATAAATAAGTTCAAATAGTTACCAATATTTACAAAAAACTACCTTTTGTAAACACTTTTTTAAATCCAAAAAGCCGCGCATCGCTAACGCTTTGGTCACCCATATATAAGTGTACGCATGCGCACGGAACTCGATTGGCCGCAAACAGTCGTCAATGCACTTCAAAATTCGCTCCAACTCGTCTTCTAAGAAAATAAAAAGGAAAATGATAAGAATAAAATAATAATAATAAAAAATAAGCGATTAGCGCGTTTTTTACGCAGTTGGAGATATTACCAGTCGCGATTTTGTTGATCAGGGCAGCAATTAAACGCCCACAACTGGCCTGGATGTCTTCCTCCGCGCTAATCGAAGTAATCCCGACTAATTTCTTCACCAGAGGCTCTAGTTCGAGCTCCAGAGTAACAAACCATCCCAAAATGGACTCCAGTACTAAAACCTGCCAGAAAAACGTCCCAAATTACGCCGTAATTAAGAAATTAACCCTTAAAACGTCTTAAAATCGTATTGAAAGTACCAAAACAGGTCGCTGATCCAAAAGAGCGCCAGTACTTTGAGGAAATACAGCATACTGCGTGCCTTGAATGTAATACGCAGCAAATTGCTCGCCATATTCTTTACATATTCTAGAAAACGTACAAACGTTATAATTTTTCCTTTTTTTAAAATGCAATTTAACACTTACTCAGGCGTCCAGATTCCCGCCAAATTCCGCAACACTGCAGCAACGTTCTTAACCATTATTAGATCGTTTGACGCATTACGGATGACCCAAGTATGCAATTCCAGACATCTTTGTACGCTTTTTTGGATTAGGGAGCTATGATCTCGCTCTGTGAACACAGACATGTACTGCCTGGAGTTACGGGATAAAGTTGCTAGGCACTGAAGCACTTCAGGGCTGTTTTCGGTGGTCAATTTGGCTCCCAAAGGCTCCCAAACGTTATCCATAAGCTCCTCAGTGGCACTCAAAGTGTCCAAAATCCATAACGAGTCACTCTGCGCACTATGTGCCAAAGGACTGGCAATTTGAGTGGCGACCAAACTGGGGTTAAACGCGTCAAGGTTACGCAAAGTAACTTTCAACGCTTCCCTAGGAGCGAAAAAACACATTTCTTTAGAAAATATCGCGAAAAATACGTTTTGAATTCGAATCTTTACCTCACGTTGTCTCGTTTTTCTTCTACTATAGCCAATCGCAAGTTTTGGCAAAGTTTCTGCAAGTCAGGCTCGGGTAAAACGCCCACCAGAACTGCATAATTGAGCCATAGCTGTGATTTCAAGCTCGGGTCTTCTTCGTTGGGAAAATGGCTGAGCAAATCTAGCAATTTGGGAACAAAAGTGCGCGTAACTTGTTCGTTGTCACATTCTCGACAAGCTCGAAGTAATCTCTGCAAAACTTCGAGTAATGTGGCACGTTGGGAAGCTAAGGTGTGAGTCATACACAATTCTGCCAACAAAGGGACAACCTAACAAGCACAAATGAGCATTTTTTTAACCTATTTTAATTAAAAAACGTTACTTTTTCGAATACTAGCGTCGCTGCTACTGCAGAAGCTGTTAAGGCAGATAAAATCTGTGTACTGGGGAACACTAATCTGTGTTCAGGCTGTTTCAAATGGGATTTGCAATCTAAAAATGTCAGAATTCGAATTTGAAGTTCATTATGACAACAAAAAAGCTGTTTTTTGGCTTTAAAACCTTCAATTATTCGATCCAGGATGCGTTTTACTGGCACTTCGAGCGGACCTTGGGCTGCAACCAGTCTCATTAAGGCAGCTAAGAAATCCAGGGCTGCTCTTTCAGCTCTTTCACGATCTGGCCCCATGCTCAGGGCCAAAAACAGTTCTTTGCGAATGGCAGTCCAAAATGCGTCCATAAATGGGTTCACTTGCGCAGCAGAATAAGTAGTGCAGCAGCATTCCTGGGAAAATAAGGCGTTAATTAGGGTTTTTCTGCAAATTAGAGAGAAATTGAGTATTTACTAGCGTTAGAAACGATTCCGTGCGAGACGATACTTGCGTCGCTTCTAATTTTTCCAGCAGAAATGGTAAGCAATGTTGAGCCAAACGAGGACTGGCAGCTAGAGTTAGCCGCAGGCTCTCGGATAACGCTTCTCGTGTCACGCCTTGGGGATCGTTAGCGGGCTAAGTCAGCATACAAAATAATTTGTAAAAAATAAATAATTTATTTTCTTAAATTTTTTTCCGATTCGTTTTGGTGTAAAGGAGGTACACGTAGTCTACAAATTTTAACATAAATGTATAATTTTCTAAAAGCAAAGTTCTTATGCTTCAGTGTTTTGTTTTCGGAGAGTTTTGTTTTATTCATACCATATTACAGCTTTGCCTTTATTACTATATTATTATTATATTACTATATATTATTATCATGGTATTATTTGTAGTTTATAGTGTTATTGAGTATTATAGCTTTGTTTTTAGGTAAATTTGTTGAGAATTATAGAATTTACCTACCGGGCTGAACTCGATTGGGAAGTAGGCGGAAACTACTTCGAAAACTTCTTCATCCAAAGGTCCTGGATCAACTAATTTGAAGAAGGCCGGCAAGAACCTGAACAGGAGCAGCAGATTGCGCGGGTCTCTTTCGCTATCCATGGCTTGTACTAATCCAAGTACTAAATCGGTTCCCATAGCTTGTAATTCTACGGAAAAGTGAAATGAGTGTACTGAAAAGCGTGGTTTCAGTGGAGTTCAGTGTTATAGTTTACCTTGCGTTTTACGCTCGAGCAAGTTGCGGATAATGAGATAGAAATTTCGGCGTTCAGGCTGCAACATGGACTGGCAATTCACTTCACGAAAGAGCACAGTAAGAATCTGGCGTGATTGGCCATCTGGTAAGTTTTTTGACTGACTCTATAGTAAATAAAAAAAATACGTTAAAATGACTAAATAGGATAATTTGGCCAAAGCGAATGTATTTTACAAGTGCTAAAAGGCCTTGTAAAGCTCCTGGAATTAACGAGAAGTGATCCAATAGCTTCGCTGTGAAAAAATCGTTGAAAACAGCAATCTTGGTGGCGTCAAGAGTATCTCCACTGTAGTGTATTAATTTCGCAAAGGCAGAAACCACAGCAGATCTCGTACCAGTATCTGGCGCTGTTAAAAGTCGTTCGGCTGCTACTACAGTGTCCAATAAGTTAACAGTTCCGTTTTTGACACCTAAAAGATAATAAAATGGAACTTATTCTTTATTCAATAGCGTTTACAAGCAACAAGGTGTGGTGTGGTAATTTTTTTTTTAGTATGGAGTTAATTATTTCTTCGGCTTTTCCAGTCTCAGTCACAGCAGATGGTCATATTAAGATTAAAACAGTCGATTTAAAATTTTGAATTATTATTCCACATTAAATTGAGAAAAAAATAATTTACTTACATTCTGCTAATAAAGAACATTGGGTGGTAATTTCGTTTTCATCTCCTTTATCAACTGTTTCCACCCAGTTTAAAATATCTGCATTTATATCCATATTTGACATCACCGTTCAAGAAGCACGTGGTGTTCGCAAACAATAGCTGTTTTAGTTTATAGTTACGCCGAATGCTTGGCGCTAGTTGTCATGGCGCGCAAACCAATTGATAAATCAATTTTCTTTTCTTTTATAAACTTAGGATACAATGGGTTAGATTTATAGTAGAGTTAATAAAGTTTTTAATAAAGTAGATTTATAATAGTACAGTTTTATATCTACTTGAAAGTGTTCTAAGGAAAAGCCGATTCATTTGCTACTAATGAAGACTATTCGCATTCCTGATTACTGGTGAAATTTCTGGTTATATTGTATTGTAACGATTTTAACATGCGCCATTTACAACATAAATGTCTCGTGATTTCTGCGTTTACGATGGTGTGCGTATTTATTTTTTATAATGCGTTATCCACGAGATCCTATAGAAGCCGCCAGGTATCAAGATCTTTAGGAACCAAGAAACCAATTAATTGCACCCTCGGTTAGTGTTCTAATATAACGCTTCATCAAAACACTAAACCGAATTTAATGTTTGAGTAGAGTACATAAATACAGTGGAAGTGAGTCAGGATGACGAATGCTTGATAGAGATCATCCGCACCCAATTCCTTTACCCACCCAGTAGCAAACAATTGCATTTGACCAGTCAGCGCACACTTTTCAACTCCCAAGCGGGACAAACACAGCAAATATTAGAGATCTTGGATAATAAAGTAATCTACAATATGAAGGTTCAGCAAGTTTGGGTTTATCGTGGTTTAATTATATATATATAGAAAGACGGGTTCTATATCGAATCGGGCGCATTTGATGGCGAGTTATTTTCCAATACTTTGTACTTGGAAAGGTTTTTAAATTGGCAAGGCGTTCTAATTGAGCCTATTCCAAAGCAATGGCAAAAGATACTTTCCAAAAACCGTCGCGCTTGGGTTGTAGCTGCTGGCATAAGCTCAACGC